>PVJX010006075.1:0-63119 GCA_004027295.1 Dolichotis patagonum | reverse complement strand
TATTTAAAGTATCTTGAATGAGGCAGTACAGACAAACCTACATGTATGAAAAAATATCGCAGAATAACAGTCACATACTGTAAAAGTACCAATTTCCTGGTTTTGATATTAACTACAATTCAGATGCAACCACTGAAGAAATCTAGGTGAAGGGTAAACAGGCCTCCTCTGTGCTATATTTGCAACTTCCTAGGAATCTCATTATCTCTGTGCTATTTCTTACAACTTCTTGCAACTCTATAATTATCTCAAAATAAAAGGACTTAAAAACAGTAACAATAAAAGTCCACTAAGAGAATTATGAAGTTAAAATTGTAGTGAAAATCCAGGAACTTGCTTAACTGTTTGTTCTTAAAACATGGATATGCACTTACAGTTACCCAGCCTTAAAGGAATTTTGCCTTCCCTCCACCCCTGCCCTCCCAATAGCCACTTGTGTGTGGGGGGGGAGTCATTCTCATGTCTTGAGGGAGAACAAATGAGGCCCACCCCCAAAATTCTTCCTTGGTGTATTTCAAGTTGGTTATTCAGAGAAACTGCAGACATCTGCAGTCAAAAGAATAGCTCCAAAAAGCTGTACTTTTGGTGGAAAAAAACCTTAAAAAGAAATCTGTTGATATTAGAAAAGTAAGCAGGCGATGCAGGCTACAGTTAGGTAATAGATTCCTCCCACTCTCTAAGACGCCCTGTCCGTCTATATAAAATATTTTCACATGAAAAAGAGATGGGGTGATACCCTACCCAGAGAGATTATACCAGTGACCCTTCTGCTGTATTGGAACTTGTCTACGTTAGTAAGGTAAGTCTCTGATGAGAATGCAGTTCCTCTTCTGAACCTCCCATGGCTTGTACCCTGCCAAACCCACCCCCACTCCCAGGCTTCTCTTTCTCTCCATGCAATATAAATATATAAAGGTCAATTACAGGGCCCTTTCCTTGAATGTTATATTTTCTCTCCTTTGGCAATTCATGCAATAAATTTTTGTTTGACTTGTCTCCGGCTTACCTATCTACTTCAGTTCACTTCATTGACTCAAATTATTAAACTCCCCTAAAGACAGAAAACGTTAAACTTCCCTACAATCTATCTTTTTTGTGTGTCTCAGATCCTAGGATCTTTCTCCAAGTTCCACAAATATAATCTAAGGAAAAAAAAAAATTCTCCCACAAGTGGCATCTTTATATTGACAGTGTTTCACCCTGGTCAAGAGATACAGTATTCTACACTAAAACATCTCATGTGAACACAACAAAGTGGAAGTAAACTTAGTGATTCAAACAGCTGTGGGGTTTTTTTGTCGTTGTTCTTTTGAGTTTGACACTGGGTCTTGCTATATATTCCAAACTTGAACTCATTATGTAGCCCAGGGTGACCTCAAATTCCTTGTTATCCTTTTAGGACAGCTTCCTGATTGCTGGGATTACACGAGTTCAGCACCACATTCAGGTCTTTCTAAAGTTTGACATAAGAATAGGACTGTTTTGAGTACACTATGTAAGGTAAGACTTCATCTTATTAGCAAGGGCTAATGAGATACAACAGCTTAACCTAAGTGTATCTGTCTGCATACATTAAAGTGTCTTTGGATTACTCACAAAAACCTAACAGAACATAAATGTTACATAAACACAGATTGAATATTCTTCATCTAAAGTGCTTACAGTGATAAATACTACTAAACTAACTCTTAAAGGTCTGAACAAATTTATACTTCATTGACACTATCATGTTATCATCAAATCATGTTTTCTTTACACAAGTTGAATATTCATTTTTCCAAAATACTTGGGACCAGAAATGTTTCAGATTTTGGAATGTCTACATAGACTTTACTGGTTAAGCACCTTTAACCTGAAAACTTAAAATCTAAAATGCTCCAGAATCTTTTGGGGTTTCACATTAGGGACACTCAATCTGCAGCTGCTATACAGTATTGTTTAAGCAATAACAAGGGAAAAAAATCATGTATTTGTTTGGTATGGATGCAATTTTTTCTAAATATTTTCAATCTGAGATTGGCTAAATCCCTGGATATAGAACATGCAGACATCAAAAGGCTGATTATAACATAAATGACTTGTGTTTCTCTTTTAGGGTGGAACTGTCTTTGTTATGAGTGTAATGTCTACTAGAAGACTTCCAGGCAGAGCCTGTCATTTGATGAACACTTCAGTATCTTAAAAGAGGGGCAAACATTACCCAGTGTACATTACATATGTCAAGCAGTTCATCTTTACTTCAGAATGATTAAAAAAAAAAGAATTAGTAGATTGCAAGTCACCGTTGTTGTAAAATGGTACAATACTCATTCTGAAGAGACATTCCATTAGTGTAATAAATATGGCAATACCTTCAGAATACAAACTTTATAGAGTACCATAATTCAAAACAGACAAAAAAAAAAAAAAACAAACCCAAAATCCTACCAATACGAAGAACCTTCAGAATACAGTCAAGGCTTCCTCAACATGAATAAGAGCTATCAATACGTAAGTGTTTTGTAAAAGAAACTAAACCTTCAGGATCAAAAGAGAAATCATGCTGAGGAGATCTATGTATTTAAGAAATGTGAAAGAAATTAAGATGAGATTCAAATGAATACCAGAAATCATATTAGTAATTAATGAGTGTATGGAACACCAGCTAAATTTCTACCTTTACTCAGCATTAAAGAATCCATATGCTGGAAGAAACTTGATAATATTCTAGATTATGAAGCCCTCAATGGTCAACTGTCAAATTATGAATAGATAACCACTTAGTCTAAGCATTAAGTTCCTCAGGGAATGGAACAAAAGGTTCTTACCAGCCCTCATGAAATTTATCTTCCATTAATGGGATGATAAGCTCCCAATCTATCATCCTATTTGTCTTGTGATTGGCCCTCAATCTTTATTACCTCTTATGACTTCTACAGTTTTGATCAAAATTCCTATTTATTACTGTTTTATAACTACACTGAACTTCAGTTGGAATAAGAACACTTGTGGGAATTTCTTGAAAACCTAGATTTTCCCCTCCTTGCAATACTGAGGATTGAATGCAGTGCCTTCACACTGAACTATATCCCTAGTTTAAAAACAGAAATATATCAGTAGTATCCTATAAATGGCAGAGTTCAAACAAAATCTGGCTCTTTACCTTAGGGTTTTGCCACTGAATTAGTTTTTAAAATTTGTAATTTAAATAAATGAAGTAATTTAGAATTTAACTGAGTACCTATTCAGAACTGTGTGCCAGACACATTTTTAAAAAAGGGATAGCAAAATGTATATAGCAATTTACCCCCAAAAAATGGTTTGAAAAAAGAGAAAAGTCAAAGAACAGTTACTTATTTGGACACTAGAGTTATAAAAACATGTTTATAATGGTATAATGTAGATGCTGGAACTATTTGTAACTTTCCTTCCTTGTAATCACTATTTTTATAGTTTAAGCAACAACATTACTATTTTTGCTTATCACTCAGAGGAAAAGGCTACCTGATGGAAGGAGCAAAGAATAGTTGGAAGGTTGGTTTAATGGGAGAGAGACAACTGTGCACACTAAACGTTGATACATCACCACTTGAAATAAAGCTGGCCATGGATATGCACAGTTGCTTTTTTATCAGTAGGGTTTGGTTCCAGAACCCTTCCCTAATACTGAAATCTGTAGATGCTCAAGTCCCTTACATAAAATGGTGTAATATTTGCATGCAACCTATGTACATACTCCCACATACTTTAAATTATTTCTAGGCTACTTAGAACACTTAGTACAAAATAAATGCTGTGTAAACTGTTCTTTTACTGTAGTGCTTAGGAAACAATGACAAGAAAAACAAATTCTGTATGTTTAGTACAGACCCAATATTTTTTCCTGGAGTACTTTTTGATCCACGTGGAATCCACAAATGCAGAACAAATAGACACAGACAGCTGATCACACGCGCGTGCGCACATGCACACACATATACACAAAGCTTTTATTTTATTTAAGTGCTTTGATATAACTTAAGATCTTTTAAGTAATTTCACAAAGTATGTGTATAGTTTATAAATTTTTACACACTGTACAGTTATGTTTGGAAACTAGAAGATTGGTATAATGGATGGAAACATGAAAATGAATGTTCTAATTATAGTCTCAAAGATAGCTATTATTTTTTCACAGTATTTGAGGTTTAGTTGAGTATTTGAGGTTTAGTTTTAACAAGACAGCAATATTTAATAAATTTAAAGATGTTCATGTTTTACAGCCCAGTGATTAATCCACGTAAGTACATATATTAACATGGATACTGAAAGATGTTGACACTGACATCTCCCAAACTGCCTGGACTGAAAATACATGTCAGTATATACCACCTAACTCATATCCTCCATGGGTAATCTAATAGTTATGTAAAATTAAGTATATCCAAAGTCAAATTCTGCACTTACCTAAAACTGTCCTTGAGCCTTTCTCCTCAGTCTTGCACTGCACCTGTGTTCTATATGAATGGCTGCCCCAGGAGATATACAACACAATATTCTACCCTCAGAGAGTATCAACTATGTGCCTCTGGTGTCAGACCAAAACTCTGATATCATCCTTGCCTCCTCTTTCACATACAGCATCTGGTATTTCTATCTCACTCCCATCCTTATCCAAGCCACCTTCATCTCCTACCTGGTCTCCTTCATTCAATCCTTGGAAATGCTTCTTTTCCCCATACATGTTCACTTCCTCACATACTCTTGTCAGCTGTCTGAAAGAGTTTTCTTAACCCTAAATCAGAAAATGTCACTTCTCAAAACCGTCCCGTGGTTTGCCATCTTTTTCGGAGTGGTGGGCCCACAGACGTCTGGCCCTCACTCACCCTCTCTTCTTGTACATTCCCCATCTTGCTCATTCACCTTTGCCCAGCTGTCCCCCTCCCTGAAACTGCTTTTCCCAACATCCTCTAGGCTTGCTTTCTCTTCTCCTTCAAGTCTTCCTTGGATGTCACCTTCTCAGCGAAGCTTCCTAAGCATCCTGTCTAAAACTGCAACTCCCACTATTCTCATTGGTATCTTCTTCTCTTGCTTTACGCTTTTCATGATGTTGTCTAGCACCACATTGCTCAAATGCATATCTCCACTGGCAGCAGTAGTTTTACATAAAACACCAATATAAATGCTGGCATTTATTAAAAGGAAAAATATGTTTAAAGAGAAGGCTGCTCAATTCCAGGTCCAAAAATGTTAAACTGCATGAGGAATTTCACCTCTGCCAGGCATGGCGGTACACACTTGTAATCCTAGCACTCCAGAGGCTGAGGACTGTCAGGAGGACTGTCAAGTTCAAGTTCCATTATTATTACCAACTACATTTACAAACCTGTACACTAATAAATTGGAGAACTCAGAAGATATAGAGAGATTATAATACACATATGAATTATCAAAATTGAGCCAAGAAGATTTAAAAATTCTGAATAGTCCAGTAACAGGTCATGAAATTGAAGCAGTAATTTAAAAAAAAAAAAAAACAAATTACCAACTAAAAAAATCCCAGGATCTGATGGATTCAATGCTGAATTCTACTAGAATTCCAGGAAAGATCTAACACCAATACTCAAATACTTAAACTGAAAGAAAGGAGCACTCCCCAAGTACTCCTGAAAGTTAGCATAATCCTGATTCCAAAACTGGGAGGGGAGCCAACCAAAAAAAGAAAACTATATGCCAATCTCTCTCGTGAATATAGATGCAGAAATCCTCCATGATGCAGTGGCAAACAGAATGCAACAAATCATTTAAAAAGTCATACACCAAGATCAAGTAGGGTTCACTCCAGGGATACAAAGATAGAGCAACACAATCAACAAATGTAATTATTATTTAAACAAAAGCAAGGACAAAAATCACATGGTCATCTTAAGAGCCACAGAAAAGACCTTTGACAAAATTTAACATCCATTTGTGATTAAAACCCTGAAGAAAATATAGAACTGTATCACAATCCACTAAGTCATATGACAGACTGCCAACATCATATTAAATGGGGAAAAATTGAAAGTCTTCCCTCTGAAATCAAGAAAAAGACCAAGATGTCCACTATTATCACTCTCATTCAACACAATCAAACATTAGCCAAAGCAATCAGGCAAGAAAAAGAGGATACAGATGGTAAAGGTAGAAATCAAAGTATCATTATTTACAAGTGACATGATCCTCTATTTACAAGACCTGAAAAACTCCACTGAAATACTCCTAGAATTAATCATGTTCAGCAATGTAGCAGGATATAAAATCAACACAAAAATCAATAGTTTCCTATATACTAGTAATAAACTCATTGAGAAAGAAATTAGGAAAATATCATTCATAGTTACATAAAAAAATTAAATACATAGGAATTAACATAACCAAGGAAGTGAAAGACCTCTATGAGAATTACATTATTCTAAAAAAGGAAATTAAAGAGGACATCAGAAAATGGAAAGATAGCCCATGTTCCTGGACAGGCAGAACTAATGTAGTCAAAATGGCTATATTTCCAAAATTGGTACACACATTTACCACAGCTCCAATTTAAATAACAGATTGCTCACAGATCTAGGGGGAAAAAATCCAAAAATTCCTATGGAATGAGAAGAGACCTAGAATGGCAAAAGTAATTCTGGGTTACAAAAGCAAAGCGTGAGACAATACAATCCCAGATCTGAAGTTATACTGTAACTGGGCATGGTGGTATAATTACATGCCTGTAATCCCAGCACTCAGGAGGCTGAGACAGAAGAGTCACTGGATTTCAAGGCCAGCATGGGCTACAAAGTAGAGTTCAAAGTTGGCCCGAACTGCATAGTAAAACTTTGTCAAAAAAACCAAAAAATAAACAGAAGTTATACTATAAAGCTACAGTGAATTTAAAAAATAAACAAATAAAAAAACCCCAGCATGGTACAGATACAAAGAGAAATGTGGATCAGTGGAACAGAACAGAGGAAGAAACAGTTTCAGACACATTTATCTGTTTGATCTTTAGCAAAGGGGTCTGTTATGGTTCTGTCTGGAGGTCTCCTCAGAGGCTCATATGGTTGTGGGGGCAGGCTTTACAGAGGTCGCTAAATCTAGTTTTTGGTCTAGAGTTTGTCTAGTGCTGGAGTTGGGGGTGTGCATGCTAGTCTGCATACAATATAAGGGAGAGAAAGAGGGCGGTTGCCATCATCTCCTACCTTTTTTTGTTGTTGTTGTTTTCATTGCTTTTGCTGTCTTCTGCCACCATGAACTGCTGCCTCTGTGCCACACCTCCATGCTTTGGAGCCAGCTGATTATGGACTGAAATCTCTACAAACTGGAGCTAAATAAAACTTTTCCCCTTTAAAGTTGTGTGTCAGCTATTTTGTCTCAGCAGTGAGCAAAAAGTAACTTAGAGTCAAAAACATACACTGAAGGAAAAATGGCCTCTTTAACAAATGGTGCAGAGAAAACTGGATATACACATGCAGAAGACTGAGTCTAGACTCATATATCTTACCATGTACTAAACTAAAATCAAGATGGATCACAGATCTGAATGTTAAAACAGAAACACTTAAGGAAGATTAAAATAAGTAAAGCTTGGTAAGGGACAAAAGACAGTCACTGCTTGTTGCTTGCTGGTTGCTGACTTCTGTCCAACATGAAATGTTTGTCTTCTGTGATGCCCCTCTGCTGGGCCACCCTGCCTTGGAGTCAGTCAACTACTGAAACCTCTACAAACTGTGAGCTAAATAAACCTTGCTTTCTTTAAAAAATAAAATGGGTAAAATTTTTCAGGTCATAGGCAAAGACAATGAACCCCAGTTGCACAAGAAATTGTTTGAAGAATCAATAAAACTGGATCACACCAAAGTAAAAGTTTCTTCACTACAAAGGAAACAACCAATAGAGTAAAGAGATAACCTCCAGAATGGGAAAAAAAATTCTACCAGCTACTCAGACAGAGGCTGACATCTACAATATATAAAGAATTAAAAAGCCTTCACCCCCCCCCAAATAAAAGAGCCAATCAAAAACTGGGCAATCAAAATGAACAGACACTTCACAGAAGAAGTAGTAGTACAAGTGGCCAATAAATAAGTATATGCAAAAATGTTCAACATCACTGGTCATTACAGAAAGGCAAATTAAAACAGTACTAAGATACCATCTACTCCAATCTAGAAATCAAATGCTAACAAATCCAGGCAAAGCTGCAAGAAAAAAGGAACCCTTCTACATTGTTGATGAGAATATAAACTACTACAACCACTATGGAGATCAGTATAGATCTTTATCTTTCTTTTCTTTCAGTTTCATTAAAAAACTGAAACTAGAAATTCCAATTGACCCAGCTATTCCCCTTCTGAGTATCTTCTCCAAAGGGTTAGTCATCATTTTACAGAGATGTGTATATAAACTTATGTTCACAACAGGGTTATCCATAATATTTACATCTTGTAAGCTGCCTATATGCCCATCAACAGATGAACGGATAAAGAAAATGTGATATTTATACACAATAGAGTACTATTCTGCCATAAAGGATAAACAAGGCATCTGTAGGAAAATGGATGCACCTTGAGACTAGAATTTTTTCTCTCTCTCTTTTTGAGACAGGGTCTCACTAGGCTGTTCAGGCTGGCCTTGGGCTCACTTTGTAGCCCAAACTGGTCTCGAACTTGCAGCAGTAATCCGCCTGCCTCTGCCTCCCAGATGCTAGGATTACAGGAGTGCACCACCACACCCAGCTGTTAAGACTATAATATTAAGTGAAACAAATCACATATGCAAGTTTAAATACCACAAAGTTTCTCTTATGAGAAACTCAAATTATAAATGAAGAGCAAAATAACAAGCAAAGGAAATAGGGAGATCTTTTTCAAATAGGAAGTGAAGTAAGAGATGGGAGGAAGGGGGAAAGAGGAAGAGATTAAAAAAGAATTGAAGAAAAAAATGGAAACAGCTTCTATACATGGAAAGGATAAAAAGAACTGGAGGAAGTAGGGAGAAACGGAAGGGGAAGGGTACAAAGAAAAACACCTAAAATGTGCTATGTACTTTACAAACTCGCCAAGACAAATGTAACCATTATATACTGCAAATATGTACTGATTTTAAAAAAAGTTCAAGTTCCAGTGCAGCCTGGTTTATGTAATGAGATGCTGTCTCAAAAGAACAAAAAGAAAAATTCATTCCTTTGGTTTTGTTATGAAAGGTAAGAAAATGCCTATTTCATTTTTGACATTAAAATACAGGAACCATTTTCTATTTGTGCATTACTTACCAAATATATTGTTTTTGGTTCACTGATAATCCAGCGGTTCTATTTAGAGAACCCTCTATGGTATGGAAAAAAGAAAACAAAAGCTTGTAGAAATGACAGGGACTCAAGATCATTTAGACCTACGGCTCTTCATTTTACACATGACAAACCTGACATTAAGTAACATTTGAAAATTACATGACTTACAGCACTTATGTTACATAAGATATATGTGGGAATTTGTTACAATTATAGTACTTAAGGTCTCTATAGATTTGTACACACAACAAATATACTGAATTTTTTCCTAAAAAAACTGTGAGTTGCATGGTACTGGACCTCAAGAGTATGAGTTTTTTGGGGGGGAACAAAATTAGGTTTACACTCTTTCTTGCTAAGAGTAGAAAAAGCATCAGTTTTTAGAATCTGAAAGCCACTTCCCAACACATAGCTGTTGCTGTGGTTTGAATATGATTTGAGTGTGTCCCCAGGGTTTCATGCTAGAAGCTTGAGGTACTGCAGTACTTGGGAGGTAGTAGAAGCTTGGAGATGTGAAGCCTTATGGAAAAATGTTGGGTTAGGGCAGTACCACTCTAGGAAAGAATTAACGCTAGTCTCAGGAGCGAGTGACTTTCCCAAGAGGAGGTTGTTATAAAGGCCAACCCACGCGCTTGGCCTCTATTGCACTCAGCTGTTTCCGTTTTCTGACATGTGATCCCTCATCAGAAGCCATATAGGGCCTCCATATGTTGTACTTACAGCCTCTAAAATAAAAACCAAATAAGCCTCTTTTCTTAATGAAGTACCCACATCAGGTATTTTCTTACAATGCAAAAATACTAAGACAGCTGCGTACAATTGTCACTGTTTTCTCACTAGTAAGAGGACATGCTACTATACCCAGTGTGTGAAAAATGATAGAAATACTAAACACACACCCCACTTACAGAAGCACTATGTTAGTCCCTTTCTTTTGATTAAAAACAGAAAGATGTTCTTTGATACTGTCTGTAAATTAATGAAGCCAAATCAATCGAAGTAATTTAAACAGTCCTATTTATGACTTAATGATACAGTTATGAATGCTCCATAATGTCTGAGGCCTAACTAATACAGATGATTTATATAAAGTTTTAATCATTTTACAATATGAAATACAATTTGGTAAGTCTGAAACTGATTAATTAGTATACTATAATTGACCATTTTCTATATTTAAAAAGAATATTGTTAAAACTACTTACATCTGGTTGAATAGCTTTAAATACTGGGACATCCATTAGTGTTATCTGTCCCTGAAATAAAAAAATGGAAAAAAAAGTAATTTCTTTTTGGAACTCTATGTTATGTCATATATTCTAAATAAAAATTAGGTTCTGAGGATAAAGCTCAGTGGTAGAATACTTGTTTACATGTGACCTCTAGCAATGCAAAAAACAAAAAAAATTACATTGTATCCTAAAATATTACTGAATATTCAATTTTATAAAAAACTTACAGAAAAATTTTAAACTCTAGTCCATTAAATAAATAAAATATAAATTTTAACAACTAGTACCATTAGATATAATTATTTCTAATTATCTCATGCTTGTTTACACCATCTTATGAAAAATAAGGTAAAGTTAGAAAATAAAAAGTAAAAAATTTGGACAAAGTGGCATACATTAAATCAAAAACAAAACCAGATAGTTCAGAGCAGTGTTCTTACTATAAAGATTAAATTACTGCTCCTCAAACAGTAACATAAAATATATTATCCAAAAAATACGTTTTCTTCTTAATTCATAAAAAGTATTGAGGTTAGAGCCAGGCATGGTGGCGCACATCTGTAATCCTAGCTATTCAGGAAGCAGAAGCAGGAGAATCACAAATTCAAGGCAGACTGGGCAACTTAGTGAGACTTTGTCTCAAAATTAAAATTTAAAAATGAGCAGTAACAAAGTACTTGTCTATAAGCATGTAGCCCTGGGTTCAAACCCAGTAACACAAACACCAAAAAATAATGAGACCACACTAAAGGCAACAGATTACCACTTTACACGCCACGGGCTTATCTCACTTATGGCTATAGATACAAAACAAAATTCACAAATATATAGAACTATTATATGACCAAGTATAATTTATTCCTTGAATGTGAGAAATCTATGTACTTTATTAATAAAGAAAAATAACACATTAACACTAATGTCAGTTAAGAAATAAAAAGATTTTTAATACCCTTCATGACATTCTTTTAGTGATCCTTTCTGATTCATTTTCAACTTTTAAGTTAACAAGAAGAGTAAAAATACTTCTCAGATATGTCAATAAAGTACAGTTCATTTGGGGATAAATGTATAGACTGACAAAAGTTATTATTATTACCAAATGGAAGATAAAACTTATAAAGCTGCTGCCAAAATAGCTACTTTCCTGCAAAATTTCCACATGGCTTTTCTTTTTTTTTTTTTTTTTTTTTAAGACAGGCCTCACTAAATAGTTCAGGCTGGCCTTGAACTCACCATGTAGCCCAGGCTAGCCTCGAACTCACTGAGATCCTCCTGTCTCAGTCTCCCGAGTGCTAGGATTATAGATATGCGCCAA
This sequence comes from Dolichotis patagonum, assembly GCA_004027295.1. Taxonomy (NCBI): domain Eukaryota; kingdom Metazoa; phylum Chordata; class Mammalia; order Rodentia; family Caviidae; genus Dolichotis; species Dolichotis patagonum. The sequence continues at coordinate 51,295 of PVJX010006075.1, read as the reverse complement.
CACACCTGGCCACCACCATTTTTAAAATGATCTCTGCTACAAAATCTAATTCAACAGCATCAATATGTAAATTATGTGCAAAATCTGAAGAAGGAAGATCCAGGAAACTTACCGCATATTCTTCTGGTGTAACCTTAAGAACATCAAACACCACTGCATCAAAGCTTTTCTTCAGTTCAGAACCTTTGTCACTTAATGATTCAGAGCTACTACTTTTCTGTTAATCGAAAGAAAACGCAGCTATCTTAGTACTGTCTCACAGTCAATGTCACAGAAACTAGACACTGAATGCCTTGAAACTAGAAACAGAGGAAGCTAAGAACAGTGCTTAGGAAAGGCTGAGAAAAGCTGAGACATGCTGCTTAGCTAGAAGGCATGAAAAGGTCATACAAGCTGAAATCCAACCTTGGGTGTAGATTTTAGGTTCTGAAGTCATTTTATTGTGTTTATTTTTGTCATCCATACATTCTATCATTTCCTACAGAAATAAAACATTTTTACATAGTTTGATAGTTCTCAAGTAGGGTAAAGGAAGGTAAGGAAAGAAGGATACCCATCCATGATCATGTGTTACTTAAGCTCTGAGAAATATGTTTTTAAACAATTACATTATCAAGTAAACATCACAGAGTACACTTAGACAAACCATAATAGTTACATCAGTAGGAGATAAAATCCTGTAGGACCACAGTCCACTGCTGATCAGAATGTCATCATGTACAGCATGAATATGCTTATAAATTTAAACTGATTTTTCAGTTTTTTTTAACATAAACCTAAAAGAACATTCAAAAACCCACTAATTAAATAGTTGTATAATTCACTATTATTTGTTAACTACCCTAAGTGTGTGGACAAAGCAAAAAAGAAAAAATGTAACAATAGAGAGATGACCACCTAATTCAGTTTTTAACCTCTATCTTAAGGTCTAAGATACATTAGCCAAGTATATCCTTCTAGTATTCCAGCTTGTCAGTATTTTCACCTCATCCAATAGGCAAGAAAACCAAGAAATTATAACTTGGTGATTCCAAATGAAAGAAATTTTCTTTGCCTCAGTTACACTACTGCCTTTGAGGTTCATGTAATTTTAAAACACCCCCAAAAGAAATTCTTTTTCCTTTAAAACTACACCTCAGAAAGAGTTTTCAAGCAATCATTATTAGTCAATTTTTCCAAGTATCCTAATAGATAAGGATTAAGTGTTTCCAAGGTATACAATGAACATATGAATGGCAAAATTAAAAGTTTAAAAACACTTTTAAAATGTGACCCCTTTTACAGCCTTCTGTTTTTAAAATATGACATATCATAATGTTTGAAAAATTAGAAAAAAACCAGGTAAGAAATTTTAAAACTAAATTCTGCAAGTGTCTTACCTCAGAAGCAGCAGCTGGGATATTAACATTGCTTGCTTGTCCGTTCATTAGGTCCATGCTTCCTTCATCAGTCCCTGACCCTATGTCAGCAGCAAGAGGACTGATTATTTCATGTCCAGGACCATAGATGCATTATTGCTATTAAAAAATACAGAAAAGTTAAAATGATGTTTTCCTTAACATTTAATAAAAAAGCAAAATCTATGTCTACCACCATGCTAAAATCCTACAACTTTGTTAAACTCCATTTTTATGTCAGTGACACTAAATCCAGATTGAGAACAATTTTTTTTTAAAAATGATGAGAAAGATTAACTGGGTAATAATGAATAATTGCTACTGTTAGTCCTAAGAGAAGCAGAAGCATTATTTTCACTGATTAATATTCTAAGAAATAAATCAAGTGGATAACTTAAGTAAATAGTAAGTACAAAAACCATGTGACAAAGTAACACATCTCATACATGATAAATTTTTTGAGACCCAAATGACACTTCTAAATCAATGATACTGAATAAGCTTACCAGTGCTAGTGATATCACAAAAAAAAAAAAGCACAATATATGTTAATTTACTTAGGGCTTTAAAGTTTATTAATATCCTTATCAATTTTCACAACTACTATTAACACTATTTGGGGAATACATTTTAAAACAAAATATAACAATAATATTAGTATTATTTCCACATAAGAAATAGAACTTCTGGTAAGTGAAGGATTAAAAACATGACTCAAACCATCTAAAGTCTAGTCAAATACTCTTTCTACAACACCATATGCCATGCAATCAAAAAGCATAGTGAATGCTGTGGCCAAGTGCCATCCAATCAGAAGGAAGGTATCTTCAATACAAGAGGTGGCCTTGTGGAACCATTGTGTGACAAGTTGCAACTTGTTCACTGCAGTTACTCTGTTGTAAGCCATAGTTGAGAGAAGGTGTTTTTTTTAAAATTTTATTTTAAAGGGGGTAAAATTAAACACAACAAAACAGAACAGAACAGGACATAAGAAATCATAAATTTCCAAGCTAGACAACCAGAGAGCTTCACTATCTGTCATATTGTCTCTTGTTTTCTTCCAAATGGTTGTCCATATCTTTGCATATGGGGAGTTCATACTAAATAACACAGCCAATCTTTTCACAAGATGTGTAGTTCGCTGGCTCCCACTTGCTAAGTGGGGGGAGGGAGGGTGGACATGGGACAGCGACATGAGATGTCTGATTCCCAGCCCGCGTGCCAGCAGGCTCACAGCTGACCCCCAGAGTGGGGGGGAGCTCCTTGTTCTCCCCGCACCCCAGTCAACTGCATGGTGCAGGTCCCAAGGCGCCAGGGTCTCTCTTGAGAAGGTGTGTTTTAAAGTGTGTGTAAATCATGGGTTATAAACAAGAATTAACATGAAATTTAGTCAACTTTATTGGAGTTTTGTGATCATGTCCTTTCAAACTCCAACTTTTTAAGGCTGTTTTTTGACCTTGATGGAACTGTGTGAATTGAGTTTGTACCCAGGAACACTACAGTGAACTATAAATACTGTAAGAGCTTAGTAAGAAAAAATGTGCATAGAAAATGGCTAAGAATGAGAAAATAGTTTCATCCTCCATTTTGATTCCATGTCACAACTACTTTTAGTATAGAAATTTCTATCAAAAACATTATGGTATGTCCCAAATGACCTCATTTAACAAGTCATGCAACATTTGGCTCTCCTCAAAGTCAAAATGACTATGGAAAAGTAAACATTTTTAGTTGACTCAGGACATCAAGGCAGCCAGCCACACCAGTCCAACTCATAACAGAAGACTTTCAAATTGAACGACATCCTTGGATCATGGATAGGAAGAACAAACACTGTGAAAATGACCATACTCCCAAAATTGTTATACAGATTTAATTCAATTCTGATCAAAATACCGTTAACAAAGCTCACAAATGTAGAGAAATCATTCCTAAAATTCATCTGAAACCAAAACACACTTAGATAGCAACAGTAATCCTGGGCAACAAAGGCAAGGCAGGAAACATCACAATCCCTCACTTGAAATTATACTGCAAAGCAACTGTGATAAAATTAGCATAGAACTATCAAAAAAAAGGAAGAAAGAAAATGAAAAATAAAGACTTGAGGATCAATGAAATAGACTGGAAGATATAGTCACAAGTACAAATACACTCAGCCATCTTATCTCTGACAAAGGGGCCAAGTATGTTCACTGGAAAAAAGTCTCTTGCCACTGGAAAAACTGGCTTTCCATATGCCAAAGACTAAAACTAGATCAATGTCTATCACCATGCACTAAAGTCAAAATAGATCAAAGATCTTGGTTTTTTTGTTTGTTTGTTTGTTTGTTTGAGACAAGGTCTCACTATGCGGTTCAGGCTGGCCTTAGGCTCACTTTGTAGCCCAGGCTGGTCTTGAATTTGCAATGATCTGTCTGCCTCAGCCTCCTGAGTGCTGGGATTACAGTAGTTCACCACCACAACCAGCTCCAAAACTCTTAGTTATTAAAACAGAAACATTAAATCGGCTGGAGGACAAAGTAGAAATCCTGAAGACAGAGGTAGGCAGCGAGACCATGAACAAAAACCAAACTGCATGGGAAATACTTACCAGAATCACAACTGAGATCTCACCTTATTGAAAAGTTTTTGCATGTAAAAGAAACAACTAACAGAGTGAAAAGAAAACTCATGAATTGAGAAAAAATCTTAGCCAACTGTCCCTCAGACAAAGAATTCCTATCTAGAACATACAAAGAATTAAAAAAAAAAAAAAATCAGGCCCCCCAAATTCAAAGACCCAATCTAAAAATGGGCATTTGAGATGAATACACACTTCTAGATGAAGACATACAAATGGCAAATAAATATATGAAAAAATGTTCAACATCACTGGTCATTTCAGAAATGCAAATTAAAATACCACCAAGACTCCACTTCACTCCAGAAAGAATGGATGTTATCACGAAATTAACCAATAACAAATGCTGGAGGGGTTGTGGGAAAAAAGAAATCCTTCTCCATTGTTGATGACAGTGTAGACTGATGCAACCACTGTGGAAATAAGTGTGGAGATTCCTCAAAAAGTTGCATTAGAGATCCCATTCGACCTAGCTATTCTCCTTCTAGGTATTTTCCCACAAGAATTAAAAACATCATACCACAGCAATATATGAGCACCTATGTTTATAGCAGCACAATTTGCAATAGCTAAATCTTGAAAACAACCCAAATGTCCATCTACTGAGGAATGGATAAAAAAAGACGTGGTATTTTTATACAATGGAGTACTACTCAGCTATAAAGAAGGCTAAATTAGAGGCTTTTACAGGTAAATGAATGCATCTAGAGACCATGCTCATAAGTGAAATAACTTAGACTCACGTGTAAACATCATATTGTCTCCCTAGTTTAAGAAATTGAAAGATTCAATAAAACCCAAAAGGTACAACAGATATTGGGAAAGGGAATCAAACTGCTCAAAACGAAAGAACATTCGTTCTGTGATTGTTTATAGTTTGATCTGTTTTGCATGCTCATATCTTGTAATCTGAGCAACCATTTTTTAGATAACAATATGCAATATAGTGACTACTGTTAATTTCCTATTAGCTTGTTTTGAAATCCTGTATCGTTTCTATTGTTTTTTCTTTTAATCTCTTTAAAATAAAATTTAAAAAAGACTTCCAGAACTGTTTCAGAAAGTAGCAAGAATGATGGGATAATTGCATTCAAAGCAAGAGGAAGTATTTTGAGGGACTATTAATGGTTATGGGCTTTTACTGTAATTTTTTTAAAAATTAAAAATACCGTTACTTTTTATTACAACTCTTATTTCTCACATTACTGGACATGAAAATGTTTACTTGAAGTTTTAATATCTCTCCTTATCTTGCCACACGGTACTGAAAAAGGTAATTTCATCTCTCTCTAAAACAATTTCTTCTCTTTAATATGGGGGAAGACTTTAAGGTCCTTTTTCAACTTTAAAATTTCTATGTTTCTTGTAAGAGTAATGCTGTCTCTGTAAATTAGGTAGTCTACATGATACTACCTTTAAATACTGAGTTTGAAATACTAATAATAATTCTTCCAAAGCGAAGTTTATTTTCTCTGGAGAAGCAAAGTAGGACAATAAAAGCAGACTCTAGTACAAGACCACTCACATTTAAGACCAGCAAACTTGAATTTTTCTGTCCTGTTTCCACACCTATAAAACAGGGCTAACACTAAATACCTACTTAACAGAGTTGCTGTGGGAAGAAATCAGCTCATATACACAAAAGCACCTCAAACAGTACTGGTATGTGATTAAGAGTACTATTACAGTAATGCAGAGAAATGCAGATTTTATCACTGTCTACTTAATTCAAGTTTAAAGTCAATGGAGTCCTCTCGAAAGGAAGTCAAAAACCTTCTAAATGTAGCTCCAGGAAACACAGAGTATCACTAAATCCTAATTAAAATCTAATGAGCAAGAATGCCCCAAATCTGTTTCCTAAATGGTATACAATATGCTCCAGGTTTTCAAATGATTAAACATTATTTGTTAACAACTGTAAATCGTATCTTTTAATTTATCTTCATTTCTTCTGACTAGCCTAAGCACATGCTGAAAGTGGAGCAGTGTGCTAGTTTTTCAGGTAAGAAACATCTGAAGTAATAGAATTTCAAAACCAGTAGGACTCATTTAGAAAATTGATATGAAAACAAATAAAGCACAGATATACTATAATTCCCTCCAATATATACTATCTCATTCTCTTAGATTCATTATCTTTAGGACACTATTAAAGATGAACTTGTGCTTACACTGCTGTACAAAACCAGCTTGATAATTTTAATCTTTTGTTTGTTCGTTTGCTTGTTTTAATGCAGGGTTTCACTATGCAGTATAGGCTGGCCTTGAACTTACTATGTAGCCTAAACTGTCCTCAAACTCATGGTGATATTCCTGCCTCAGCCTCCCAAGTGCCAGGAGACAATCTAATTTAGATAGTGTCAGTTTGCAATGAAATGTTTTTAAATAATTTCATTCCATATTCTATACAGACTAGGTATGATGCGAATTCATAAATCAAGAGTGCCCCCTAGTGCTAAGAAAAATTTTTATTTTTATTTGTTTAATAGTCTTTGAGACAGGGTTTTACTATGCAGTTCAGGCTGGTCTTGAATTCATTCTGTAGCCCAGGCTGGCTTCAAACTCACAACAATTCTCCTGCCTCAGCCTCCCAAGAGCCGGGGTTACAGGCATGAGACACCATACCTGGCTCAAAAATTTTAATTATGAAAGGACTTTTATTTTTAACCTACTCTACATATTAAATATAAGTATCATTACCTTTATTTACTGAAAATGAGGCAATACAAGTTAGGAATAACATTAATACATTTATAAACTATAACAAAGAATCAAGGATCTTCTGCCTGCTTTCATGAAACAGCCTTTCAAATATTCCACAAAAACGAGTCCTATTAAAATCCATTTTGTATATATACAGAAAAACATACTCTTTAAAAAAACACTGCAAGTCCTAAATGACAGAAACATGAGTTTATTCTTTAGTGTGTGTCTAGACAAATTAAACACGACAAGACAAATATAGGCTTTAACAGTTTATTTTTCCTCATGCTATAAGTGGCATGACCATTCATAATGACCACTAATATCACAAGAGCTTTACTATTTAAATTTTCTGGTTTCTACTTATTTTTTTCAAATTCCTAAGATAGTTAGGTTACTCTGGCTGTACAAAACAGCTATCTTGGATCTTTCCAAGCAATATAACCTCCAAACAAGAAATCTTGACACAGATACTTATTTTCTTGTTTGAGGTCACTGAACTCAATTATCAAATTGCAGGCCATGTACAGTCTCCTAACTGTCCACCTTCTCAATGGTGTTCCCCAGAAGAAAATCAATTTTGTAAATACGTAAGGGGTTAAAGTTAAAGCAACAATTTCTCACTAATTAACCTCATTTCACAGTACCTGCTGCATGTTCTTTCTCAAAATTAATTGGTTATCATCATTATGATTATTATGTTAAAGACATTTACTAGTTTTATAAAACATACTCTAAAAGAGCTAAGCAACTACAAGGGAACTGGTAATAAAATGCAATTATTAGGTGCCTTTTCTTTGGAAACATTTAAACAATACTGAACTAAGATCTTAGCCTGAAACTCTAGATTGCTGGGCATCACAGCACTCTGGGTGGCTGAGGCAGAAGGATGGCGAATTTGAGCCCAGTCCGGGGAACATAGTGCTTTGACAATACCCTGTCTCAAAATAAAAAATGAAAGAGACTAGAGCTGTAGCTCACTTACTTACAAAGGCTCTGGGTTCAGTACCACCAAAAGGAAAAAAAAAAAAAATCAGAGGAGGGATGTAACTTGGCAGTAGCATGTTTGTCTAGCATATACAAGACTCTGGGTTAGATTTCACAGCTTTACCTCATCACTACCAAAAGAAAGGAAGGAAGGAAGGAAGGAAGGAAGGAAGGAAGGAAGGAAGGACGGGGGGAGGGGAGAAAAAAGAAAAGAAAAGTTGCCAGACATGGTGACATACACCTTAGTTCCAGCTACTTGGGAGGCTGAGGCAGAACATTCATTTAAGCCCAAGAGTTCAAACCCAACCTGAGCAACACACGAAGACCCCATCTCAAAAACTGCAGCTGGGTGTGCATGCCTGTTATCTCAGCTCTCTAGGAGGCTGAGAAAGGAAGCACTGCAAATGTGAGCCCAGCCTGGGTCACTTAGTGAGACGCTGTCTTGCAACATAAAAATAAGGCTGGCAATGTACTCTGTGCCAAGGGCCTGTGCTATAATAAATAGTAAAATAAATATTCAAACAAGTATTTTAAAAGAAACACAAAAGTGGCAGTGACAGGTTCAGAAACAGAAACATCTTCTCACCATAATATTCTTATAACGTTTCAAGAGAAAACACACAATAGGGTAAAATTATCACACCACATTGCAATTTCAATATTTAAAACTACAGCATTAGCTTGCTTTCCTTTAATATGTTTTTAAACAAAACTTGGAAGGTACATTTTATGTAATATTCACTGGAGTCTCAGACATAAATGGCATGTGAATTAATGCAAGCCCACGTTCAGCTTGCCTAGCAGCTACTAGTAGACTGTCTTATTTTTTAATCTAAGAAAATTAGATTACTCCCCAGGTTCAGAAATTACAGCCATTAAAATGCTCATGAGTAACAAAATATTTTGTTTTGACACCGCTATTGAGCAGCAATTCCGACAAAAAGTTTAATGAAACTGTAGTTATGTCTTGAAACCACTAAGGTTATCTTTGCTAACTGCCCCAACCATAAGCTCAAGACGTTAAGTCATACTTCAGAAGCGCAGCCTGTGATGTATTCCCGGAGTTGTAAAGGCTTCCTGGTCCAACGCCTCCCACGGAGTTCACTAGTCTTCTGCCTTTGTGCTTCTCTTGGCTTTTGTAAGAACTCTATCCCTGTATTTTCACTGATTGTTGTTTCTCCTTAATGACCTTGGAGTTCCTTGATATTAAAGACCCAACATAAAAACAACACAATATAAACGCACCCCACTACCACCAGCGAGATGGCAGAAGCGGCCATAGGCAAGGACACCTGTGGGAGCTGCCGATCTCGCTGCCTTTGTTCCACATCCGGGTCATCATGAAAAGCCCCCCGCCCCCACCCCAAGTGTCCAGCATCAACCAGGAGGCACTGGCGCTCAAGGTCAAGAGTTAGGGGTTAGGGTAGATATTTTGATTTGTATCTAGCCACCTATTCCTACACACATGGCCGTGGAAAAGAAAAGAAAGCACTGGTTTGTCATTAACTTTCCTAGATCACTTACCATATTATTAAAACATTATCTTTTCCAGACATATATATTGACTTTTAAGTTTTTTTAGGCACATATTCAAGATGTGTGAGAAAGATGATTTTCAAAACAAACATTCTAAATCAGGTAATTTTTAAAGAAAGAAAATAAAGCATTTAAGGGTTGTCTTTTATCTCCTGTATAGAAAACCCAGTAAGGATAACTTGCTAAGTCATTCTAAAATAACTCGAGATCTCTTACACCACCTGACTCAAAATATGAATATAAGTTAACAAGAAATTCAGATAACAGAAAGGAAGCTCAAGTAAAAAGCTAAATTACATTCCAAACACTTGTTTTATCTGTTGCTTTTGGTGATTGTATGTGCTTTTGGGCCAGATGTTCTATTCAAAACACTGGTCCTTCAAAGTCTAACTCATACTACCATGTGTTTGAAATTTTTTTTTAAAAAACCAACATACTAGTACAATATTACCAATTAAAAACTTGAAAGCAATTCAAATGAATCAAACATATTTAAAAATTTGGCAGAAGAGTGTCACTAGGAACAGTCAAGAGACTACAGCATGTCATGGGAGCTGAATTACTTATCAGCTGTCTTATGTTTCCAGATTGCTTTGTATCTTGAGACTTCTTAGCCTCTGAAATGATATGAGTCTATTTCAAATACATATTTACCTATGTTTGATGTATAAAAATACAAACTATGTAAAGATATTAATATATAACCATATTAATATATATAACTATTAATATATATAACCATATTTCCTACAAAATATAAAGGGTATAAAAATATACATACACACATATCCTATGGTTGTTTCTATGGCAAATCATAATGAACTCTTCTCATAACTTTACTACAGTATTAGTTTGAAATAATTCAAAACAAAATAGTATGGGGGGGGCTAAATTCTTCTAAATCATAAAGAAACTCCACAACTTGCAAAATTTCAAAGGAACTAAGAAAGCTACACAACCAATGAAGACTACAACTCTTTCCACCAACAGATGGCGATAGCACTCATTTTTAGTGACACTACTTATCAAGACAAGCTCAAGAACAGCTTTTTAGAACTAAGGTATCTACATATATACACATATTTTTGCTTCATAATAATATAAATAAGATAAATATTACTTAAGAGATAGAAGGTAATTTGGAGACCTCGACTTGGGATGCATTTTGAATCCTCAGTTCTTCCCTCATTTTGATTGTTACTCCCTCATTCCAGGGTATGCATTATTCTATCCAGGTTCCTTAGAGAATGTCAGCCGTAAGAGTTTATTGTAAAGAATTTATCCTTTTAATTTTATAACTTCCAAATGTTCCACAATCAATGAAAAGGATAGAAGAAAAAGAAAAGGGTAAAAAAAGCAAGTTTGCTAGCATACTGCTTTATTCCCATCTCCTGATTTTACATAAGAGAATACCAACTCAATGTGAAGGTCATGTGATCTGGCCAAGCTCACATAACCAGCTAATGGCAGAAACAGGTCTTAATTGCACCCTTGTTTACTAGTCCTTGACACATTCTGCAATGCCAAACTATCTTTTCCTACAAAAACTCTACTTGAATCTCTACTGCAGAATTAGGGACAGGAAGGAAATGAAATATCTAGTTTTCCTCTCTTTGCTTTTAACAGTAGTTCATCAAGTGCACAAGACAGCAAATAGCTTGTATGAAGTTAGAACCAGTAAAATCCTTACACATACTCAGAGAACCGTCAACACTTCAAGTACAGTAGAAGACAAAATGCAAGAGAGATCTGAAAGCATGAGGAACTGAGCCTGAAGAAACAGGTAGAAAGAGAACTTTATCTTGTACCTAGTGAAAAGATGAGTCCTTATAAATAGACTCTTCTTCCTTCTAGGTCTATTATAATTTTATTCTCTCTGGCCACTAGAAGTTATCTCCAGCAACAGGATCACAGTACTGGAAACAAAAGTTACAACTCAGAATAGTAGAGATCAAATTATATTGAGATGTGCTTACTAGGTGACAGATTAGAACCAAATCTGTGTTGACAATCACAAGTTTCATGCTATGTACCCCCCCAGTCACTCACAGAATAGTAAAAACACAAGCATTAATTTGTGAAAGCCAAGAATTCTATCAGCAACACACCAACACAACACCCCCCCCATCATACGCTCTAATACTAAAGATCCCATCGGCTAATATTAAGATCCTGTTTTTCAGCTAGGATAAACACAGATTCCATATTCCTGGCTTCAACCAACTGCAGATTAAAAATACTTCAGAAAAAGTTACAGCCATACTAAATATGTATGGATTTCTCCTTGTCATTATCCCTTAAATAATACAGATAACTATATAATGGTTACAATGAATTAGTTATTATAAGTAACCTGGAAATGATTTAAATTATATAGGAAGACATTTATAAAATGGTATATTTTAAAAAATATACCATTTTATAAATTAAATGTGAGTAGGTACAGATTTTGATAACCAATTCCCCATGGATACAAGGGACAATTGTTTGCACAGTGATTTGTAGTTTACACACATACCTGAATTTCAGTAGGATTTCAAAAGACGTTCTAGTAAATTTACAGCCAGTTTTCCATCTAAACATTTTATTGAGAAGTGAAGAATATCAAGTGTCTGCAATTATTACTGCATTAGTTCCTGGACACCCAATGACCAGGAAAAGGTGGACTCCTGTTTAGACACAGATGTTATGGAGACCAGAATGGTGTGCTTCATATGTTCTAATCGCCATCTAAGATGAACATTGTTATATAAATTTAGGAAAGCAAGGCTCAAAGAAGTTAAGAGCTCATAGTGCTCTCAAGAACAACAAAAAAAGAAAGTCAGGTACAGTGGCATGAAGCTATAATCCCAGTGACTCGGAAGGCTGCAACAGGAGGATCACAACATGGAGGCTAGCCTGAGTAAGTTAGAAAGTCGACTCTGTTGATGTGAAAAGTTTAAAAGTCTATGGATGTAGCTCAGTTGTACAAAGCTTGCCTAGCATTACTTGAGGCTTAATTTCTAATACCATTAAAATAATCACAATAATTATTATTCTAGAGACTTTTTTAAAATTTTATTTATTTATTGGTACCGGAGATCGAACTCATGACCTCGCACTTGCCAGGCAGGCGCTTAAGCCACTGAGCTAAATCCCCGGCCCCTATTCTAGAGACTTTTTCAGAGATTATCTGCATATGAGTTATGAGACAAAAAGGATGATAAAGACTTTTGATAAAGAATGATAAAGGAAAAAATGCTGCTTTATCATTGTTTCTCATTTAAAGTTCATATTATTCACTTACTCTACTATCACTGGTACAAGCCATTAAATAAAAATAGAGTAGCTTCAAAGCCAGGCATAGTGGCAGACACCTGTAAACCAGCACTCTGGAGGCTGGAGGCAGGAGCACTGTCCTGAGTTCCAGGCTGGCCTGGCTTACAAAGTGAGTTCAAGGTCACCTTGAACTGCATAGTGAAACTGTCTCAAAAAGACAAGAGAAAAAAAAAAAGTTTCAAGTAAAAGGGTACCACTATTTGCTTCCATTTGCAACCAGCTACCACTGGGGAGACAAAACCAAATGTGCCAAAGAGAAAATGCTCATGGCTAGAACAGAAGTTAATAAAGTAAACCCAGCCCCATTTTTGTAAATAGAGTTTTACTGGAACATACAACTGATCCATGTATCTATGGTGGTTTTCACCCTACAGAGGCAAATTTGAAAACCTGCAACCGAGACTGTACAGATTAGAGTACCTACATTACTTACTATCTGAGCCTTTATAGAAACTTTGCCAATCACTGGTCTGAAATGAAAAAAAAACAGACTGTACTTCAGAAAGCACGAGTGTAGTACAACAGATGGGAGTAAGAGTAAGTAAGCTGCACTCTACCTCAGTACATGGACCAAATTCTGCCACGTTGCCGTCAGCTTCAGAGCAGCTGATGTAAGTCTGTAATAGTAGCAAGTCATTATCTAAGATCCTAATCAAACTGAATTAACAAAATTCCAATTACTATTAAATTTGGAAAAAATACCACTTCTCAAAAACAACAGATGAGAAGACAGTTTTCATTCTTATCCAAACCACTCTGCCTCCCTCCACTGTAATCTACCTTCTCTCCTAGAGTTTCTCTCTTAAAATGGAAAATGGTGAAAATGTACCATATTCAAAAACTGTAAGAAAAGAGTTTGTGTTCTCACCATAAAGAAATAATGTTTGAATAGATACAGGCAACCATATTTAAACATTATACAATGTAGATAGGTATCAAAATATCACATGATACTCCATAAATAATGTACAATTTTTGTATTACACCAGCTACATTGAAAAATACAAGTAAAATGAAAACAGAATTATGCTCCAAGTGTCATCATATAAAAATGCTAAAATTATCTGCTCAAAGAACCAAGGTCTTGGCCTAGAACACTGGCCAAAACAAAACAAATAAAACAGCTTAGTCAATCTTAAATCTAAATTTCAGACTTCAAATAGTCACTATTTCAAAAACAAACAAAAATTAAATCTTAGTCAACTGACTATAATTTAACTCTGATGGCCTCTATTATACTAGGTTAGAGAATTATGTGTATGATGATGATGGTGCTTCAACACTTTTTAAAAAATATATGAAAAGAAATACCTGTACTACAACACACCCAAACAGAATTCCAGGTGGCTCTATGAAAATAATTATTCCATGAATCAGAGTCTCATAAACATATCATCCACACACTCCTGGAGGCCTAAGAGACAGTTTTCTGCCATGCTTTTTATTTAGCAACTTGTCTTGCCAATAACAAATTCAACACAAGATTGTATAATAACAGAATTCAAATGATATGGAGTTAAACTGACTCTAGATATTTTAATTCAGATTTCCTCAGCCTTGGCACTATGGCCATTTGGATTGGGACTGGTTAATTCTTTATCGAGGAAGATTTTGCTATATATTATAGGATGTCTGACAGCACCTATACCCACTAGATGTCAGTGATGCTAACAAGTCTCAAGAAGGATAAATTACTGCTAGGTAAAGAGACAATGGTCCAAATGAATTCTTTGTGTCTGTGTGTACATGCATGCATGGCCTCACAAATGCTAGGTAAGTGCTCTACCACTTACTGGGCTAATGTTTTATATTTTAACACAGGGTCTAGCTAAATAGTCCAGACTGGCCTGGAACTTGTAGTCCTATCTCAGCCTCCTGAGTAGCTGGGATTACAGGTGTGTGTCACTATGCCCATGTTGGTCACAGTATCTTTGTCAACTAGCCAATATACAACATTGTTTTATGTGTGCAATCCTGCTTTGCTCAGTATCTGGAACAAAGGTTAGATTGTCAAATGTTGATTATGTGGGTTTTTTAAAAGTTGATTAATATAATGTCCGTAAGTGCTATTATTATTTGTACCAGAAATCAAACTCACGACCTTGCACTTGCCAGGCAAATGCTATCACGCTGAGCTGTATCCCTGGCTCCTTAAGTGCTTTTTAAAAGTTTAAAATGACCTTACATCCCTGAAATAAACCTCACTTGGTTATGATGGATTATCTTTTCTATGAATACTGCATCCAATTTATTAAAACATCTTTAGAATTCTTGCATCTGTGCTCATATGCAGTATTTCTGTGTAATCTTATGTCTGTCTGAGTATGATGTTAGAGCTGGCCTAACAAAATACATTAGAAAGAGTTCTCTTTTTTCTAATTTTCTGGAAATGCTTATGTAGAACTGGTACTACTTTTTCCTTAAATGTTCAGCAGAACTTATTTATAAAGTTACCTGGGCCTAAAGTCTTTTTTATTTTTTGTTGTCTGGGAGTATTTTAATCACAAATTCGATGTCTTTAACAGATACTAGGTTATTCAGGTTGTCTATTTCTTCTTGAATGAAGTTTAGGTATGCATGTCTTTCACAGAAAATGTCTCATCTGTTGAAAAATTCGTAGACATAAAGTTGTTGATAATATTCCTTTGTTATCCTTTTACTATCTGTAGACTCTGTGGTGATGTCACCCTTGTTCTTCCCTATACCAACTAGCCTGGTCTAAGCTTTTCGAATTTGGTTGACTCCCTCCAGCCCCCAAAAAAGCAGCTTTTGGTTTCACTGATTTTGTCTAATGACTAGAAAGCAGAAATACTGTTATTTCATATTGATACTTATAATTTCCTTCCCTGTAATTAACCTTGGTTTAATTTCTTTTTTATAACTTAAAGTGGAAATGAAAGTGATTGATTTGAAATCTTTTTCAATAAAGGAATTCAGGAATATAAATTCATTCCATTAAGTATTATTTTAATGGCATGCCACAAATTCTGATACATAGTACAGTATTTTCCTTTTTATTTAGTTCAAAATGCTTGCTTACTTATCATTTAGGAAGTTAAGTAACCAGGACAGTGACACACATCTGTTAATCTCAGCACTGTGGGAGGCAGAGGCAGGGGAATCCAGCCTGGGCAATTTAGCAAGACTCTGCTTCAAAATGATAAAAAGGCCTGGAGATGTAACACTGTGAAAGCCCTGAGTTCAATCCCTAGTACCATCAAAAAATAATAAAATAAAATAAAATAATAAAATAAAATAAAACAAAACAAGAAATGAAGCCTGTAATCCCAACACCTGGGAGACTGAGGCAGGAAGATTTCTGTGTTTGAGGCCAGCATGGGTTACAAAGTGAGTTGGAGTAAACCCCTACTTTTTTTTTTTTTTTGAGACAGGATCTCTTTATGTAAATCAGGTTGACCTTGAACTCACTATGTAGCCTTGGCTGGACTCAAACTTACAGCAATTCTCTTGCCTCAGTCTCTCAAGTGCTGAAACCATTTCAAAGACCAAGGGCGGGGGCAGATTAGATGTTAACAACTGAAACTCTAGAACTAGAAAACCTGGACTTGAATCCTATCTCTGTCACTTATGTATACAACCATGGGCTACTTGATTAATCTCCCTGTGCCTATTTCTTCCTCTTTAAAATGAAGCTATCAGTACTTCACCAGGTTATCACAAAAATGCATAATTGATGCAGATAAAATGGTTAGAACACTACCAAGCATTTATTAAACACTCAAATAGGTATTACTATTCACACCTTATAAGACAATCTTTAATGTCTTACCTGCCCACATGTAGGAATACACTGATCAAATCTGTAAGCAAATTAACTCTAGTTAAGAATGTTTTTACTGGGGCCGGGGATTTAGCTCAGCGGCTTAAGCACCTGCCCCTGGCAGGCGCGAGGTTGTGAGTTCAATCCCTGGTACCAAAAAAAAAAAAAAAAGAATATTTTTACTATGAACACTTGAATTACTGCAAACAACACTATAGATAGATACATAGATAGCTATTTACTGAACATTTGCCATGTGTGTATTTTGAAAGCTGTAATAGTAGTCCTCATCTCTTCTATAAGAAAAGTTTAGGATGCTCATTTTACAACTGAAAAATGAGACATAAGTTAAACAATTTGTCCCTCTCTCATAAGCTGGTAAGAGTCAGAATTCCAATATCCAATGAAGTATCTTAAAAGATCTTTGGCAAATGAGTTCTACCATTCATCTTTTGGCTCGCTTAATGGCAATATGAAAGCTTTATATTTAACACTTTTCTGCTATATAATTAACTAGGACTAAGAGGAACTAAAAGGGAAAAGTCAACATAAATTTATTAATGCTACTAGAAATCTTTTTTTTTTTTTTTTTAAAGGAAGACAGTTCTAAACAGTTTGGATTTTTCCAGTTTTCATTCACAAACTTTCTTTACCTCAAAAAAGAAAGAAAACAGAAGCTAAATAGTCAGGGGTTGGCAACGTGCACTACTATTTTACCATTCATCTCTGCTTCATCTTTAAGGCTTGAATAATCTTCTCCTACTCTACCAAATATAACTGTATTTTTTACCTCAACTCAAATAAGCCCTTCATCCAAAAAGCATGCCAAAAAGACTAAATTGTATCTTTAGTTATGCTGTTTTGCAATACTTAAAATGTTTTTTTCCACCTAAAGTAGACATTTAAGGACCACTCCTGTCCTCAATAAGCCACCTTTCCTGTGAAGTGGTGTTCTTCTGCTTAACACATAAATTACACATTGTCTTATATTATTTGTTTTCCCATACAACATTTTTGTCTTTCACCAAGATGTGAATAATACTTCTATGATAATATTCTCAAGTACTATGCTCACAGAAAACATTTTTAAAAAGCTACTGGGCCTAAGTGCCTACATTTACCTCATGAAGTCGTGAGTTCCATCACCAGTACCAAAAAAAAGCTACTGGGATGAGGGATATAGCTCAGTGGCGCACAGCCTGGCGAGTGCAAGGTCCTGAGTTAGATTCCTGGCACAAAAAAAAGGGTGTACCTTACAAGGTCAGCCACAGTGGCACACACCTGAGACAGGAGGATTGCCACGAGTTCAAAGCCAGCCTGAGCCACGTAGTAAGTATAGGCCAGCCTGAACTACATGCTTTGTTTAAAAAAAAAAAAAAAAAAGTAGCTTACAACTGAAGATATTGATAAAATAGAGTAAATTAGAGGCCAACAGATAAAATAGGGAGAATTACATAAAATAATAAAAGAACTAATATTTTTAATTCATAAAGCATTCTCACATATTTATGTAAAAAGCAGGGTGCTTCAACTGCATTAGTAGTTACATAAGTTTGGGGTCAAAAATTTTATATATAATATAAACTTTATATATATATTTTATCAAAAGACTTTGATGATTAAGCAAAAATAAAATGGGTAAAGAATGTGCAAAAGGAAGAAAAAGTAGCACAAATGACAAACAAGATAATATAACAATTTTACTGAAAATGTTTAAAATGCAAAGTACTACCATGATCAAGATGGATACAGGGATACAAAGTTCAACATACATCAATCAATAAATGTAATACATCATATTGACAAAATGAAGAGGGACAATCATATGATACTGTAGATAGATGCAAAAAAAAAAAAGCATTCGATACCATTCGATATCACTTCATGATTTTTAAAAAGTCCTGAAGATATTCAGTATAGAGGACTGTGCTTCAACATAATAAAGATACAACCAACATCATATTTAATGGAATAAAGTTGAAAGCATTTCTTCAAAGATCCAAAAAAAAAAAAAAATAGGGTTTTCATTCTCACTACTCTTTTTTTTCTTTTTCTTTTTTTTTTTTGGTACCAGGGATTGAACTCATGACCTCACGCTTGCCAGGCAGGCACTTAAGCCACTGAGCTACATCCCCAGCCCTCATTCTCACTACTCTTACACAATTTACTACTACAAGTTTTAGCCACAGTAACTAGACAAAACAAAGAAATTAAAGGCATCTTAAGTTACTTTTCTCTTGTTGCTGAGACAAAATACCAACACCCAAAGTTAAGGAGGGAAAAGTTTATTTGGTTCACAGTTTGTAAAGGTTTCAGTCCATAACTGGCTGGCTTCAAGGCAGGATGGCACTCAGAAAACAGCAAAAGCAACAAGCAAAGAGAAACAAGCCTCATTTCCTCCCTTACATTGTAAGCAGGCTGCCCACTGGGCAGGTGTAGCACTCACACCCCATTCCAAGCACTAGACCATGAACCAATCACAAACTCTAAGACTCAGTTACCTCAGAAAAGTCGGCTCCCCATCCCCACATGGGCTTTGAGGGGACATCCAGATACAAACCATAAGAAAAGATATATAAATAAGCCAAAGCAGGAGAATTGCCATGAGTTTGAGGCCAGTTTAGGTTACATAATGAGCTCAAGGCAACCCAAAACTACATAGCAAGACCGTATGTTGAAAAACAAACAAATAGAAAGCAAAAAATCAAATTACCTGTTTGCAGACATGATAAGTGTATCTAGCCAGGGATGCTGTTCAGTGTAGTGTGTGTTTAACATGCACAAGGCCCTGAGTTCAACCTCCAGCACCATATAAAAGGATAAAAAAAGAATATAAGAAAAAATGGAGACAAAACTTTTGTAAATAGGAAGTGGAAGGGAGGTGAATAGGAGTAGGAGGGGAGGTGAATGGGGGGGAAGAATCAAAATATGTACGGGTACAAATTTCCCATTATGAATGTGATCATTATGTATATTAAGAGTGTACCAATTAATTTTAAAAGCCAAAGACGCTGAAGCTGGGTGTAGTGGTGCACGTCTGTAATGCTAGCACTAGGGAGGCTGAGGCAGGAGGCTAGCCATGAGGTTGACAATAGCCTGGGCGACTTACTGAGTTCAGAGCCAGACTGAGCTACATAGTGAGACCCCGTCTCAAAAACAAAATAAAACAAATCAGTGATGTAAAACTTAAAAAAAATTAGTAGCCATTTTTACACACCAAAAATGAGACTGCTGAGAAAGAACTCATGAAAGCAGTAGCATTCACAATAGCTGTAAGAATACCTGGAAATAAATTTAAGGAAGTAAAAGAACTCTAGAATAAAAATTTCAAAACACTGATGAAGGCAATACACACACACACACACACACACACACACACACACACACACACAGGGAGAGACCTACCATGTTCACGGATTGGAAGAATATTGCTAAAATGTCCACACTACCCTAGGTAATTTACAGATTCAAGTGTAATTCCTATCAAAATAGCAAGTAAGTGCTCAAACATTATAATCTCAGCCTCTAATTCATTTTAAAAAAAAAAGCAAATTAAACACTAAGAGAACATCTGTTATGTAACAAACAAGGGTACAGAGAAACAAACACACACTATAAGCAAGTATATATGTGTACTTAACCTCTATACTTGTATCTTCCATTTCAAGAATTCAAAAGATTATTTTTTAAAAGTATAGGAAGACCTGTAAACAAAGATATTAGCTCTGCCACTATTTATAATATGTAAAAGTTAGAAACACCCTAAACATCCAAAAAGAGATTGCTTAAATTACACTATAAGTAATCTAGAGATGATTTAAAGTACACAGAAGAATATGCACAGGTTAGATGTAAAAAATATGCCATTTTATGTAAGGCACTCAAGCATCACTTACACACACTCACACGATTTCTGTATGGTCATACCACATTTTGTATGTTCATTAATACAGCTTTTGCTGTCATTTGCTTCACTGAAAAACAGAATACTGTATTTTACATACTCCTCTGCATCTTGCTTTTCTCAAATATCATGGGCTGGGGATAAAGCTCAGTCACATAAGTGTCTACCTGGCATATGCAAGGTTGTGAGTTCAATTCCTGGTATCCCCTCCAAAAACACTAATGTCAAATATCATGGCAATGTTGCCACATTGACGATTATTATTCCCTTATAATTTCATGAGCTCGTATTCATGTATCATAAAATTTGCTCATTTAACATGTACAACTTAGCTAGATATGGTAGCACATGCTGTAATCCCAGAATTTAGGAGGCTGAAGCAGGAGGTTCACTGTGACGTCAAGATCAGCCTGAACTACACAGCAAGACCCTGTCTCAAAAAACAAACGAACAAACAAATGCAACTCAGCATTTGGGCACGGTGGTACACTTCTGTAATCCCAACACTTGAGAGGCTGACTCATGGGCTGGGGATTTAGCTCAGTGGCTTAAGCACCTGCCTGGCAAGTGTGAGATCATGAGTTCGATCCCTGGTACCAAAAAAAAAAAAGATTTGGCTTGAGAGGCTGAGTCAGGAGGATAGTGAGTTCAAGGTAAGCCTAAGTTATACATCAAGACTCTATTTCAAAAAAAAAAGTTTTTAAAATGTACAACTCAATGGTTTATAGTGTTAATGTTCAAGTAGTACCACAATTAATATCAGAACATTTTCATGATTTCAAAAAGAAATCCCATACCTTGTAGTTATTAATCTACCATCCTCCATTTTAGCCCTGAAGTACTACT
Organism: Dolichotis patagonum; assembly: GCA_004027295.1. Lineage (NCBI taxonomy): Eukaryota > Metazoa > Chordata > Mammalia > Rodentia > Caviidae > Dolichotis > Dolichotis patagonum. The sequence goes on along the minus strand of PVJX010006075.1, from coordinate 30,200 downwards.
TATCTGCTTTCTGCCTCAATAGATTTTCCTATCCTGGGCATTTTGTAAGAACAGAATTATGAAATACACTGCTCTTTGTGAGTAGTTTCTTTCATCTTATAGGTAGATGAAAGCTCATTCATGTTGTAGCATGTATCACTACTTCACTCTTTATCATGACTGAATAATCTTTCATTGTAATATGCTTCATTTTACTTGTTCATTCATCAGTTGCTGGACATTTGGGTTGTTCCACACTTTGCCTATTATGAATGCTACTATAAACCTTTAAGTTTTCAAAAAGAACATATTTTCGTTTCTTAACTATTTGAAGAAGTGTCAGACCATATTCCAAAGAAGTTACATTATTTTACATTCCCACTGGTGAATGAGGGTTCCAATTTCTCAACATCTTTGTCTTATCACCTAGCTTTCTGAGCCATGCTTGTGGTATAAAGGAGTATCTCATCATGGTTTTGATTTTATTTTCCTGATATCTAACAGCATTGAGCAAATTTACATGTGCTTATTGCCTATTTGTGTATCTCCTCTGTCTATTCAGAGCCTCTCTGCATACTTTTAAACTTGGCTACCCTTAGGTACTGAGTTGTAAGAGTTGTTACGTGACAAATCTTACGAGAGTTGTGCACAAATTATTTTCTCCCATTTTATGGGCTATCTTTTCATTTTCTTGATGGTGTTCTCTAAAACACAAAATGTTTTAGTTTTGACAAAATCCAACTCATCTATTTTTTGTGTTGGTCCTGCTTTTGGTATCATAGCAAAGTCAGCAAGATTTACTCCTATGTTTTTTCTAATGTATGTGTATTGTGATGCATGAATATATTGATTTCTATTGGGTCTATACTCAGAAGTGACACTGTTGGGTCACAGAGCACATACATATAGAGCTTTAGCAGATGCTATCAGAGAATCTCCTGAAGTCAGTATATCAATGTTCAAACCCACTGGAAATACGTAAGAGTTCCAACTACTCTGCATTTTTGGCAATACTTTGAATTGACTTTTTCATTAATATCATTCTGGTAGGCATGTAGCGGTATTGCATTATAATTTTAATTTGCAAGTCTCTGAAAATCATGTGAGTACACGTGCAGCTTGGCCATCTGGATAATTTATTTTGTAAATTCCAGGTCTATTCTTTCACCCATGTGTTTTAAAATTGGGTTGAATTCATTTTTTATACTGACATGAAAATATCAGGACTGGATACTAATCCTCTGTCAGTAAACACTCCAATTTGTCTTTTTGTCCTTTAATTTTTTTCTTTTTTTGGATAGTGTTGAGGTGCTCTACTACTGGCTAAACTACTAAGGATGGCCTCAAACTTGTGATCCTCCTGCCTCAATCTCCTCGAAATAGCTGGCCTTACACTCAGCTCTTTTATTCTGTTAACAGCATTTTTTGATGAGTAGATCCTCTTAATGAGGTACAATTTAGCAAACTTCATTTTTCTGGTACTTTATGTGTCCTCCAAAAAAACAAAAAACAAACAAACAAAAAACCTTAGCCACAAAACAGACATGTAGGCATTTTCTATATTTCTTCTATATTTTCTTCTAAAAACTCATTGGTGGTACTGTAACCCAGTCCTCTGCCACTAAGCTATGCCCTCAGCCCTAGAAACTTTATTTAATCTTTCACATTACATCTTTGATTCCTCCACAGAAACAAATAATCCATTATAAAATTTTTTTCGAGAACAGGAAAAAAGTTTTAAACTCATGTTATGAAGCTGATGGGAGTCTGAAACCAAAATATACACAAATCTAGTGACTCTCAGCACTCCAGGAGCCTAAGGCAGGAGGATGTAAAGTTCAGACCCAGCCTGAGCAATATAATGACTCAGCAAGACTCCACTTCACAGTTTTTAAAAATTTACAAAGGGTTGGGGTTGTAGCTCAATGTAAAGACCTTGGGTTCAACGCCCAGTAGCAAAACAAGATGACAACAACTACAAAAAGGTGTTTTTATTTTGTTTTATTTTAACTTTCATCTTGTTGAGACATGGTTTCACTACACAGTTTAGGCTGGCTTTGAACTCACTTTGTAGTCCAAGCTGGCCTTGATCTCACAGTGATCTTCCTGCTTCAGCCTGCTGAGTACAAAAGGGTAAATTTTTTAAAACTTATGACACTGAAAAATTAAATTCTGCACTGTGGGAAAAAAAAGATACTTCACATCTGAACAGTGTTTAGCTCGGGAATACAAAGATTATTTCAGGAAAAGATAATCTATAATGTAATACATTCCACTAGTACATTAATACAGAAAGTTATATATGACCATCCCTACCAATGCAGAAGAAAAAGCCTGTTTATAAAAACAAAGAAAATTAAGAGTAGAAACTGTTTCTTAATCTTGTCCATTAAAACCTTATCTAATCTACTAAAAATCAACAGTAATACATCATACTCCATGAAATTTTAGGAGTACTATGCCTATCAAAGTCAGTAACATAAAATTCAGAATCATCTCTATGAGCTCACAATGCTGCCAAGTAATCACACTATATCCCCCTATTCTATCTGGTGTTTTTCTGCCCTTTGGTACATGACTGCTATATATTCTCTTCTCAATCCTCTTTTACATACTCCCATTCTTCCTTCTTTTCAACTGAAGACCTTGGTCCATGTATAGTAAATAAAGACACTCAGATGAAAACTTTCTCAAGCTACCAACATCATATCTCTGTCCCATATATCCCATCTTCTCTTCCATTTCCACATTAATACTCTTATTCCTAGTAAAGCAAAGACTACCCAAACCACCTATACACAGATGAAGGAAAAGTGAATGACAGCACATGTCCCCTATGGCTATTTTCATGTGACAACAGCAAGTTTATAGTAAACAGAGACTGCACTGCACTCAAGCCTAACATACTTACCATCTGGCCCTTCAAAGAAAATTGCTAAGACTCACTAAATTCTGTATATAAGAAATGAAGATCCACATAAAGTATCAGGGACATATAAGATATATTAAAGTAAAGAAAGTATCTTAAACCCAGCTCTTATACAAAAGATGAACATTTTGAATGACATCAAGACTTCTTTTTTTTTTCTTTTTTGTAGCAAGAGCTCACCATGGAGTGCAGGCTGGCCCTGAACTCACCGAGATCCTTCTGCCTTAGGCTCCAACTGCTAGGAGTACAGGTGTGTGCTACCACACCTAGATGACATGAAGACTTCTCAACAGCCACTTGAAGCTGGAAAATCAAGAGCACTCAATCCCTTTTGCTTTAAGGAAAAAATTTTTTTTTATTTTGGAATTCTGTATTAGCCCAGATGAATTATCAACCAAGTGTCAAGAGTAGAAGAAAAAATACTTACACGAATACATTTCACAAAGTTCATACCATATACTGTTTCTCTAAGGTAAGCAAAAGATGCAACTCACAAAACAAAGCAGTAAACTAAAAAAGAGGAAGACACAGCTCCAGAGACAGAAGAGAAAGGAAAAGAGGAATCTCAGGAGCATGATGAAGAGAAGTCACAAGCTAAAGTTGTCGAATTTAAGTGGGGAGCAGCAATGTAGATCTGAACAAGAACACAAGAGCTTAAGGATTTTCTCAATTAAAAAAAAAACTGAATCACATATATAATGAAACAGTTTGTAGAAAAAGTCAAATTTTAAAAACTGAGAAAAAAAAAAAACAGAAAAAAATGTTTAAAGCCGGGAACATAGCTCAGTGGCGCAAGCGCCTGCCTGGCAAGTGCAAGGTCCTGAGTTTGATTCCCGACACACACACACACACACACACACCACCCAAAGAGAAAGTTCAGGAGGCAGCAGAATCCTAAAGCACAGACTTATCTTGCACAGTATAAAGCCAACAGATAATATCTAAAATTGGCCAAGTGCAGTGTGGCACATGCCTATGGTCCCAGAACTCGAGAGGCAGAGGCAGGAGGATCGCTGGAAGTTCGAGGCCAGCTTGGGCTACATAATGAGTTCAAGGCCGCCCTGAACTACATATCGAGACCCTGTCTCAAAACCAAAACCAAAAACACAATAAAATAAAAGAGATACAGAAGTAAACAGAAGAAACAGATAAATGTGTCAAAAATGATTGCTCTGAGAGCAAGACCTGGGAGGGAAAGTTTTTATTTATTTGGTTAGTTTTTTGACCTCCCTATGTAGTTCAGGGTGGCCTTGAACTCACTATGTAGCTCAAACTGACCTCAAATGCATGGCAATCCTCTCGCCTCAGCCTCCTGAGTGCTGGAATTACAGGTATGCACCACCACATCTGCTTTGGGAGGGAAAGTTAAGAAATGAGAGGTTTTCATTATTTCTTGTAGAACAGTTTTATACCTGCACAGCAGTGTTACAGTATTACATTTTTTTAAAAGAACAAGTAATCTTCATACTATTTAGTACATATTTATTCACTCATTCCTCCCCAATAGCTACCCATTATCTATGTGTCAGGTATTTTTCTATCTTTTCTAGGAAGATAGTGAACAAAACTGCATCTTTAAGGAAAGAAAGCCAGTCAGCCAGCCAGCCTAAGTCCTTGCCCTCAGAAAGCTTACTTTCAGAGTAGGATGCAAATAAAGGATGCTATAATGTCAGATAATACTGTACAGAAAATAAAGGCACAAAGGGTGACAGGGATACCACTGAGGTAGGGTCTTCAGAAAACATTTCTTCAAGAACAAAAGGAGGAAAATCTATCCTGGGGAAAAAAAGTGTTAAATAAAGCAACAAAAGGGTATCATTTAAGTTCAAGGCAAAATCTTCATTCTACACCTCTCACAAATTCAAAGCAATATATCATTCAACAGTTGACAGCAGTTTTCTTCAGTGGCACACGTGAATTGCCAAACCTCTCCTCAAACTAAGTCATGTAAGCCTGGTTCCATCCTGATACGTGGAGGAGAGGAAAGGAGAAGCATGTAACTGTATATCCTCCCACTAATGCTAACCACTATTAAAGTGACCAGACAGATTTAGATCCAACCTTTTTCTTTCCACATTTTAAATATTGTCACTGGTCACTTGTTTATAAGGGGATCTACACTTTTTAAGTTTAAATTTTTTAAATAGTAATTTTTTCACTATTGCTCTTCTACAGAAATTCATAAGCCACTGTTGCTGAAATAAGATTGCTTTCATACATTTTAAATTACACTTTTATTGCTACTATATACTTAGAAATTTTCCTAAATCAAAAGCTCAAGATATCAAAAACCATGCCATCATAGATTATTCAAAAAGGCTGGGTGTGATGGTACATGCCTGTGAACCCAGCACTCAGGAGGCTGAGGCAAGAGACCAGCTGGGACTACAAAGTAAGCTCAAGGCCAGCCTGCACTGCATAGTGTGACCCTGTCTCAAAAAGACCAAAAAAGAAATCAAAAAAAGGGAAAGATTCCTTGGGGCTGGGGATTTAGCTACAAGGGCCTGCCTCCAAATGTGAGGTTGCGAATTCAATCCCTGATCAAAAAAAAAAAAAAAAAAAAAAAGAAAGATTCCAGATTAAGTCTGGGATGCTAACATTTATCACATCAAATCCTCATTGTTTTACTCAACTGTACTCAAGATAAAATTGACATTTATAAAATAATGCAATAAATAAAATTTTTCCTTCCCAGGGACTTCACTGAGACTGAGGTAGCTTCAAACCACCTAAATCACCCTTTCACTGAAAGTTGAAAAACACAAAACCTTACAGTCTTAGATGGAAGTGACAATTTCACTTTAAAAACAGCCATTACAAACTAAAAACCTCAAATTCAAAAGATAGGCTCGCATAACTTAATCTCAAAAACAAACACCTTTGAAAGTAAACGAAGTGGGTGAGGCATGATACTCCCAGCTTCTTGGAGCTCTCAGGCAGGAGCACTGCTGTTTGAGGCTACTTTGGGCAATATAGCAAGATCCTCCCTAGCTCAGCAGCACAAGCGTGGCCCAGGACCATTTAAAAAAAAAAAGTTAAATCCAAACTACCTGCTCCTGCTCTACACAAGGAAAGTAGTATTTTTAGAGGAAAAATAGGTTTTAAGTTTAACTCACAAAAAGAAAACTTCTTTAATTACATTTCACTTTACAGCTTGTGTTAAGGCTTAAAAGGCATTTAGGAATTTCCAAAGAAGCAGACTACAGGGTATTAAATGCTGACCTACAGCACCCGTTGTTGATGTTGTCCCCCCAGCCTGTCCACTCGTAAGGTGGACCCTCACACACTGCTTGCGCACTGGTGGTGTGCTATCTCCAAACCTTAGTTTTCTGATCTAAAAGACAGACAAAGCCAACAGAGTGGCAATGTTAATTACTTGCAGCCCAGCCAATGAGTAAAATATTTAAGTATAAATATATAAAATGCCTTAAAACCTGCAAAGAACCACAACAATATCATACTTTAATTGCAATGGAAAGCAATCTGATTTCAGCAACACTGGCTTATAATATTCTGTGAAAGAACAATAGGGCACTAGTTCAGGAAAAAAAGTGATTTTAAAAATTTAAACTTGGGGCTGGGGATTTAGCTCAGTGGCATAAGCGCCTGCCTGGCAAGCACGAGGTTGTGAGTTCGATCCCCGGTACCACAAAAAAAAAAAAAAAAAAAAAAAAAAAAAAAAAAAAAAAAAAAAAAAAAAAAAAAAAAAAAAATTAAACTTAAAAAAAAAGTCAACTGCCTTATAAACAAGTGACCGAGAGAATATTTTCAGCAAACATTTCATTTAACTATATAAACTAAAAGAATAAAACTGTTTAACCACATGTAAACTGACTTCAGGTAGAATATTTATCTTCCGTATTCTTAGAAACCAGATACTCAATGTGTATAAACATAAGTGTATTTTTAAAACTAGTGTCTTAATGTTTTTGTTCCCTAAGTAATAATAATTCCCTATATTTTTAGGAGGAAAAACACAAACAATACTCCTAACCAAAAAGCTACTCCTTAAACTTTCAAACTAACGGACTTGCCCACTTACTATTTCACCTTTTTCTGGCCACAAACCTATTTTTTTTTTTTCTCTCGTATTCTCAACATCCAAGGGATGGGACCAGCACTAAGTACTAGATAGTAACTACATAAACACAGAAAGAACAAACATATCACCTATGCCTTTGGACCAAAACTTAACATGTCTCTAATGTCACCTATGTATTCATCATTCACTACACATGATTAGTATCTCAACTATCATGACAGAATAAACCAAAAAAAGCATATACTAGGAATTTAAATGCACACAATTACACATGTATCTAATTCACAAAGTTAGTTTTTAAGTTTTTCTTTCAAACTTTTAGTATATTTATAACAAGTATCAGATGAGTATGTTGCCATCTTGATATTTGAGCACTTTCTCCTGCAAATCTGCAATAATCAGGCAAAGTGAACAATATTTTCAGAGTACTGTCCAGAAAATTTTAAAACTTCAAATTCCTTAATTCTATGACAGTTGGAATAGAAAAGGGGTACCCTACAATTTCAAAATTATGCTAAAGTTTTAAAATTAAATTTAAAATAATTCTACTTAAATTACGTATTTAAAATAGCATCAGTTGGGAGTGGTGGCGCATGCTTTTAATCACAGCACTCGGGAGGCTGAGGCAGGAGGATCTTTTCCAGTTGGAGACCTGCTGGGGCTACAACATGAGCTCAAGGCCAGCCTGAACTGTATAGTGAGACCCTGTCTCAAAAAGACTAACTAAATAAATAAATAGCTAGCATCTATGGAATGCAGCTTAACTACAGATCTGGCTAAGAAAAGTTATTTTCCAAATCTTTTAAGTTGCATGATAAACATCACACCTACAAACTTTACAAGTTATTTTTATTAAAATAACATTGTTTGGTTGTAACCTCCATTATAATTCTAAAGATTTGACTAAGATGTTCAGCAGTAAGAGTAACACACACATTTATGACTCTACAGCTTATACAAGCATAATTATCAGAGTGGAACAAGCTTTACAACTAGCAAGCTATGATCTATGTCACTCCAATACTTTGCACGCACGGACTGAAAAGTTTCCCAAAATCCTAATGGCCATATTCAGGGACCTGAACATAAGTCGATCTGATGGCAAATATTTTAAAACACCACAGTTAACTCATAAACATTGGTAGGAAAATAAAGCTTTCTATAGCAGCTAAAGTGTTGGGCGAGGACTAAACCCGAAGCACATATAAAACGAAGCCCCATTAATTGCTGCCTGTGTCTTTCCACTTTATGTAAAAACAGTGGGCATTAGATACTTCTTTTTGGCGCTTTCTTAACAGAAATTTGCTGCTTTCTTGCCCCTCCTCCACAGCTAACATCAGTGCCCTTTCTTCTTCCTCCCTCACCCCTCCCAGCTCAAACAAATTAACATTTGTACTGTACTAAGGTAGCTCCTATCAACACGCAGCTTCTTCCCAAACACGCCCACGTACACTGAACTGGCCTGCGTCTACACAACACATAGCTACAGGAAAAGAGCTTTGAGGGGGGAATAATCCTGCTCCGTACAGGTTTAGGCTATCTTCCAGATACCAGCTGCTCGATCGCGGCTCGAGTTCCTCCCACATCACCTCCAAAGCACGGTGTTTATGAGCGTCCCTAATCCGAAACTGCAATGGAATTCCGGATATTTGCAGGCAGATCTCGCAGCTTTGCAAGTGTCTGATCAGACACGGTCGGAATCTCCCTTCTTTTTCAGCAAGCCCGGGTCCCGGCCCCAGAGCAAGTCGACCGCAGGCAGCGTCCGCCGCGCGGAGCACGCAGCCTCTCCGCAGCAGGGGCTGGCGGCGACCCGGGCTGCGGGCAGTCCCCGCAACAGGTCACCCTGACCGCGGCTTCGGGGTGCAACCGCCCGGCCGGGGGAGGGGGTGTGGCCGGCGTGGCGGGTCCCGGCGGAGCGGTGCCATGCGGGCTCCGGCTCACCTGAGGGAGGCTGAGGCGCCGCCCGGCCCGCGCGGGAGACGCCAGCAGCCTCCGCCATCCGCGCAGGGACAGTGAGACGCGGCCACTATGGGGGTCCCCGCGTCCCTCCACAACTACCCCCGGCGGCTCCGACTCCCGGAGCGAGCGGCCACAGGAGGTGCGGCCCCGGCGCCCCACTCAGTCCGCCAGAACGCTGCGGCCCCATCCCGCGCCGAGGGGAGCAGCCCGGGGCCCCGGGCCCGCAGCGAGGAGAGCAGCACACCGCAGCGCCCGCGCCGCCGCCATTCCCCGCCGCCCCGGGGGCGCCGAGCACCACCTTCCCGCCCCGCCCCGCCCCGCCCCGCGGCCGCGGCACCGACCTGGGCAGCCGCGGCGGTCGTCCCGGAGGATGGAAGGGCGACGCCGGCCTCACGCTCCGCCGCTGCCGCAGCAGCCGCGGGTAGCGCTCGCCGGCTACAGCCGTCCGCGTCTCTCATTCAGTGCCTGCCGCCGGCGCTCGGGGGAGGGGAGTGTGCAGGATCCACCCCGTCCGCGCCGGGGGTGGGGGAGGCGAGCGGACCGGGCGGGGGCGCGCGCCGAGCGGGCGGGGCCGAGCGGAGCGGAGACGCGCGCGTGCACCAACGGAGCGCGCTCGCGGGAGCCCCTGAGCGCCGCGGCGGCGGGGTCTGCCCCGCGCGCCTCCAGTCCGCGGCGCTGCGGCCGGGTGGAGCCCAACGTCCTCCAGAGACCCGAGTCCGGCCCGCGCGCTGCCCTGCGCCTGCGGCAGGGAGGAGCGGCCCGGCCGAATCCCGGAGAGCGAGGGGTTAGAGCTGGGACAGGTGGGGCGCCCGCAACGGCCGATACCCCGCCCGCACCCGTCCTGCGTGCTCAGGTCAGCGGGGCGGTCGGCCGCGGCGTCCGCGCCTCACCTTAAGGCCAGAGGACAAAGTCTGGGAACACTTGTCCCTGAGATCAAATATACAGCCCACGCTGGCGGTGTTTTTAGAAGTCGCTGTGAACAAATGAGGGGGCGTCCCCCCCCCCTTCCATGGGATCGTAAATTCTGGTGGTCGGCCCTCTCAGTCTGAGACTCGGGAAGTGCTGAAGTAGGCCTTTCTAGGTGTTTGCAGGGTACTACCCTTGGCCTAATGAGCGAATGACAGATATTTGGCATCGCCCAGTCTCGGATTGATGAGTTCAGGTGAACAGTGTTTTCATGTCATTGCACGAACATGGCTCTAAAAGATTAAATGTTTCCGTGAACGAAAACGGAGTGGATTTGTTTTAAATGATGAGAGGTTGTCGTTGCAGAGAGTGCCCCTCCTTAGGGGTGGCCCAATTTAAATTAGCGCCACTGGATGCAGTGTGACTTTCGGTGGTGGTGGAAGGTTTTCAGTGAGCCACTTTGGATGATGATTTGATGATCTGTAGCCCTTGAAGGGCAATGCGCAGTAAAATGTGGAAGGAGTACTGTACGAGCATTGAGTATAGACATGATAGGACCCTAACTGACTGTTCTCATTTGGTTTCTTCCCTCTTTACCCATAAAGCGAACTGATTAATTTTCTACGTTGAAGAATGCTAATTATTTTCTCCTTTGCCTACAGTACCTGCTGCCTTAGGTACTGCAGTCAAGGAAGCAAGTGCTCTCCAAACCCCTTTCTTTGAAATAGGGAGGGCTACTTCTTTAAAGTACCCGTACTTTAAAGGTAAGTTAAAATCAAATAGGCAACAAAAGTTCATAATGATTGATTTTTACTCCATTTCATTTTCAATGAAAATATCAAATCATGATGAAATCACTGAGACAAGTAGAAAAACCAAAAGGCCTCCCCTCCATTTTTTTTCCAAATGATATTAAGAAAAAAGATAATCAGACTACTGGTAAAAGGGATAGAAATGCATTATGTGTACAGGAAGTTTTCCCATAGATGTTAATTGCTTTATGTCCCAAAGAAACAAGAGGCAAACTGAATTAGCACTTGGAGGAAAAATGCCTTCCAGCTATTAAGTTGGACAAATGTTTACTCTTGTTTTCCGTGTTAGAGATTAAGGAAAAGATGGTTGACTGCCAACAATACAACAATTTTTATATCGTATATAAATATATATATATAGCATTATTACGAACAACTGTCCTTAAGAAATAGGAAAACTAAAAAAAGGAAAACTGAGGAACAGCAGTGAATTCTATCTCGTATAAATGTCTTAACAATTACTTTAAACTCAAATTTGGGTTTCATAAAAACAAATGAGCCTGTGTTCCTACATCTGCCATAATTTTCACAGTGTACTGTAAAAACAGTGAAGTTTTCATTCGGACTTTGAAGAGAAAAGCCATAATGACTCCTAATATGGGCCATGGATATACTAAATTCTTGTGCTTACTCAGCCTCTGAGTTCAAAACACTTAAGTATTGTTTTGTTTCTCATGTTGGTAACCTGTAAAACCATACTTTTAACTTTAAGTGTTAAGTTCAGATTTCTAAATTTGGTAAGATTTTGTGTGTGAAAAATAACAAAAAAAGTTTATTCTCAATGTCTCTGTTATTGTTGTCCTTCTAGCTTCAGAATTATTTTATAAAGTCAGTGTTCTTTCCCACCCACTGATACGTAAATGAAGACAATGAATTTTTACACTCAAGGAGAAACAGCAACAGATTTTATTTACCAGAGCATTTTAAATGTTAAATTGTTAAGTTAAATTGTGTAAGTTGCTTTATAAATTCCATTTGTTTTTGCCAAAAGACAAAAGCATGCAGTCTTATTATAACAGAAAGTCCTAATGTATAAGATAGAAATGCCATTATATAAAATAGAAATCAATAAGAATTCAATATGCTTAAAAGTAATTTCAGGGGACTCACCATCATGAAACAGTTATATTACTATCCATCAAAATTACTTTAAGGGATAAGCCAAGGAACTAATTTAGATATAGAACAAATCGTTCAAAGACAAGAGACCACCACTGCAAAAAGATATGAACAAACAGTTCATCTCATTGTAGCTGACAAAACAAAATCAAACTGGCCTTGTAAGAAAGATTATTTCAATAACAATTTTATTACAACCAGCATAATTTTAGTAACAATATATACCTTTGTTTGTTGTTTCTGTATCATTTTCCAAATATAAAGATAGTAGCTGAACATTTTAAAGAAATTTGTCAATTATGTTTTAACTGGTTTAAAATGAAAATGAAAGCAAAGAAATGTACCCAAATATCACTTTGAGGTGAAGGATGCATAAGAGGATTTCACAGAGAGAGATTTTCCAGAAAACAAACACAAAGTAAAAGAGACTTCCATGCTTCCCAACTAAGACATGCCACAGGTATTAAGATACCAAGGACAAAGATCACAGTCCCTTAAAACATATGCACCATATAAATTTTACAGTTTACATTAATGTTTAAAATTAAGGTGCTTCAAGTCAGGCGTAGTGGTGCACTTCTGTAATCTTAGCACTCAAGAGGCTGAGGCAGGAGGATCGTTGCAAGTTCGAGACCAGCCTGGGCTACAGAGTGAGGCCAAGGCCAGCCTGAACTGCATAGTGAAACCCTGTCTCAAAAAGATAAAAAAAAAAAAAATCTGCTTCTCCCAGGAGCAACTCTATGCCAGGTGTGGATCAACAGGGATTTATTTATTTTAACAATGATTAATATTTCCCTGGAACAACTCTAGAGAAAGCCAGTTAGTATACAAACAAATGTTTGCATGCACTAATGATTTTCAGTATTAACTGTAAAGGCAGTTTTCAGCAGTACCTTGCTTTTCTGACAAGATTAGGAAAGGAAGGTGCTGTTGAGTGGTTGGATATAATTAGATATTCTTTCCATCTTCAAGCACTAGGAACACTTTAAAGCACTTTCATTGATTCTTTTTCCTGAAATAATACCAACTTCAAACTAAAAAAATACAATATAACTAACCCTAATCCTGATGACCCAGAAGTATCTTCACAACAAAAGCTATGATACCAAAGACATCCCCCAGAGCTTAGATGGACTTAGTACTCTTCACTAGTCAGTAAGTTGTCACAGCCTACTCTGTTCCCAAGTCCTGAGTCTTACACATTTGGGCGGTGTTCGTAATGCGTCTCTTTCTGCTGTCTCTCCTTGTTACTGTATGTACCAGCCAACTTTCCTGTCACTGAGACACAATACCCAATAGTTACAATTTAAAGAAGGAAAGGTGTAATTCAGCTCATGGTTTGGAGGAATTCAGTCCATAGTCACCTGACTCCAAGGTAGAAACATCATGGCGGAAGAGCATAGCTGTTTAGTTCATGGTAGTGGTGAGCAGAGCAGGGGACAGTGCCAGAGAGGAATGAGTGAGGGAACATATATAACACCAAAGGTCCTACCTTCACGACCCACTCAGACACACCCAGTTGACTTATCATGAATAACAATCATACCAGGCATAATGGCACGTGCCTCTGATCCCAGAAATTGGAAAAAATCATTTTACAACAATTATGGCAACGATCGAGTTAGGCAAAATCATAATTGGATCTAAATATAAAGAAATTTAGATGGGAACAAGATATTTAAATGATCTTAGAGGATTTTCCCACAGATGTGTTATTGGTTACAAGAAAGAAGTAATTACATATTAGAGAAATTGAACAAAGCCCTGGTAGGCAGTCAAGATTAACATCACAAATGGGCATTATTTGCCTCTAGATATGGTTCCCCAAAGACACAGAATCTAAAAAGGAAAATGAGGAATGTAATGAGGAAATGTCGGATCAATCTCAAATGAGAAATGTTCTGCTTTATTTTTTTGTCATAAAAGACAAAGGTTCTGAAAATATTCCAACTGAAGAGCGATGAAGATAAAATATAATACAAGATATTATACTGGATCCTTTCCTGGAAGAGGAAAAAATCGTATAAAGGACATTGTTGGGTTAATAAAAAACTAATGGTAGAGGCCGGGGATTTAGCTCAGTGGCTTAAGCGCCTGCCTGGCAAGCTCAAGGTCGTGAGTTCGATCCCCGGTACCAAAAAAAAAAAAAAAAAAAAACTAATGGTAGATTAATTAGATAAAACATTACATAAATGTTAAAGTCACTGAAATTGATAACTACTGTGGCCTATTCTTAGCAAATATAAACTGAAGTAATTAGGGATAAAAGGCCAGGTTATGGTCAAAAACTATAGTGAATGCTTAAATTTAAAAAAAATTACAATAAAAATTACATTGCTATAATTTGCCCCCTCAAATTTAACTCCTAGTTTGAAGCACATATGTCCCATCTTTCTTGCCACTTTCTAAAGCAGTTCCGGAAATCCTCTTTCATGAGTGTCTTTTCATGCCTGCCTCAATATCCTGAATCAATTCAAAACGTTCATAGGAATTTCTGTAAAATCCCATTACAATGTGAACTCATCTGCATTACTGACCAGATCTAGTCCCATGCAACTTTTGGCTCTTCACCAAAGTCCAGAGACTGTGAAAGGTAAATGTTTTGTAGTTTTCTACCACTGAGTATATCCCTCGGCCCATCATGATTATTTTAAGTGACTACAGCTAACTCTCATTCGCTTTCTGAAATTGTCAACTACTTCCATGGAATTCTCATCTTGTAGATTAAAACGATAGAAACAAGAAATTTTAAAAGTGAAGAGTCATCTTATTCAACTTTCTATTTATAAATGAGGAAACAGACAAGAGATTTAAGAGACTTACCAAAAATTGCTTAGCTAGTTAGGACAATCTCCAGAACTGCTAAACTGCCATTGCTCATTTCTTTCTTTTCCTTTTTTTTTTTTTTTTTTTTTTTTTTTTTTTTTTTTTTTTTTCTTTTCAAATCTATTTTAATTCAAAAAAAAAAAAAAAAAAAACTATATATATTTCTATTACTTTCTCTTTCTCCTTCTTAACTCAGAACTTTCTAAAGTCCTTGTGTCTTCTTTCTGTGACTGTACAAGGACTTTATATGACCTTACTCTTTGAGCTCCCATGGCTCCACTGGCAGTTGTCATCCAGCCTTCTGTACCACATCTGTATGGCTTGTGTCTAAATGTCTCTCCAAAGCCTTTAGCAGTCACAGGTGGGGCATTTTCAAAGGTGACTGGATGTAGAATGTGTGACACTGGGATTGATTCATAGTGCAATGCTAGGCTCAAGAACACTAGGATTAAAGGTGTGAGTACTACCCACCCTAAATCCCTGGATAAGATACAAGGGATGGAATGAGTTATGGTGGTCCCTTGCTTGCATGCTTGTACTGTCTTTTGCTTGCCACGAACTGGTTCTCCTTTGTGATCCCCTCTGCCGAGCCACCCTGTCTTAGAGCCAGCCAGTTATGAACTGAAACCTCTACAAACTGTGAGCTAAATAAAACTTTCCTCCTTTAACTTTGGGTGTTAGGTATTTTGTCTCAGCAACAAAATAAACATAACTAAGACAGCTTTCATTGCCTTCATTAGGAGATTCTATCATCAGTTTGACCCCTATGAGCTCAAAAGTGAAATAATCCTAAAAGGAAGTGCTGGTAAATGCCTGTAATCTTAGCACTGAGGGAAACTGGGGCAGGAGGATTGAAAATTCAAATTCCTTCTGGACAACCTAGCAAGCAGCTGTCTCAAAATAAAAAACAAAGGACTGGAAATGTAGCTCAGTGGCACAGCATCCTTGGGTTGGATCTCCAGCACTGCAAAACAAAACAAAACCCTAGAAGAAAACATTTAAATGCCCAATAAAACCTTTGAAAATATATTCATCCCTACTGATAATCAAAGAAATGATTATTAAAACAAGTTTTGCCTAATTGGTCGGTTAATAAGATTTGTAAAATTTCATTTTTAAAAAGATGTGGGTAACAAACTCAAACCTTAAAGTATAAATGAGCATATCTTTTTCATGGACAATTTGTCAAAATTGAGGAATAATTTAAATACACATAGACTTTGACTCGGCAATTTTACACATGGATATCTGCCTCACAAAAATTCTGTGATAATATTCAAAGAGATATTCAAGACTGCTCAGTAAGTACTATAATAGCAAATCGTATAATATTATTTGTCTATCAGTGAGGGAATGAGTACAAAATTATAATAATTCCTTACCAAAAAAAAAAAAAACCCTCTAAATGAACCATATAGAAAAAAGGAGACAAAGAGACCTAAGTATACGGGGATTCCATTTCTTTTTAAATTTACAAATACATAAAAATCAGCCTGTGAACCTACACAACAAATGATGATGCTGCTTACTCCAAGAGAATCGAGTTAGAGGGTGCAGGAGAGGAGTTTCATTTTTCTAGTTTATATATTTCCATTGTTTCATCGCTATTTGTTTGTTTCTGCCATAGTACAGATTGAATCTAGGACCTTCACAATGAGCTATATCCTAAATCCCTTTTATAATTTTTTTTGAGACAATGTCTCACCAAGTCATTAAGTTCCCCAGGCTGAGTTTGAACCTGTGATCCTCCTGCCTCAGCCTCCCAGAATGCTGGGATGGTAGGTGTGTGCCACCAAAGGTGTTGCGTTCTTTATATCCTGAAAATTTCTAATTCTTTCATCTTCACTTCCTCCATCATGACTATTCCCACTATTTCTTCTCCTTTCTCAGATTTTAAAAACAATCATGTTGGTATGTTTTCAAAATGCCATTTATTTATTTATTTTGCAATTAAGATGAACTAAATGCACAGAAACATTCCTTACTGAACTCTTAGATTAAACTACTCTCCACACCCTTTCTTAACTTTTCCTGCACCACGTATCTTCCCCATCGCCTTCTCCCAAGTTAAAAAGCCCAGTTATAGCTGGCGCTTATTAACGCGGCCCCAGGGACTACCACGACCTCAGTCTACCCCACCACTCACCTCAGCTGGTACCATTCTTCACATCGGCCACATCATTCTTTGACTTATTTACTCAATAAACAGACACTTACTTCTTCCCTCCAAACAGCTCTTGCTCCTGTTGTTTCACCCCAGCACACCTTTATCCCCCTGCCGTTAGGTAGGGTCTGCCTCAGCCCCTGCTTTTGCTCCACCTTGAGGTGGGGACAGGCGTGGCGCATTCACACCAAGGTCTCCCGCCGCCCAACGCCTGCCCGTGACTGCTGGGATCCTTTCATTTTGGCAATTTATTCTGTTGTCACTTACAGTCTTATCAAAACACACATTTCTTAAATCTCTCAATAGATTGTAAACCAGCCCTTAACTTTGAATTAAATTTTATTGATCATATATAATAGACAGGCACAACAGTAAATGCCGTATATACGTCACCCCATTTAGATCTAAAAGGTAAGTATTTTTACTACGCTTTGATAATGGGGTTTAGAAAGGGTCAATGGCTTGTTCAAGGTCATGCTACTAGGATACAGCAAAGCTGGTGACCAAATCCAGGCAGTGGGCTGAGTCTCCATGCTGAATAACCTTCCTGTAAAGCCATGATTCCTGGGTATTCTTGTCAATTACCAGCTCAATGTCCCATACATTGATGAGGAGCGGAAAATGCCTACTGAACATGGTATATTTTATGCTAACAATAGTTCAATGTGTGATATTCAGTGTATGTTTTATTTGAAAATAGTAATTTCTATAATTTAGTTCTGTTAGAACTTATTTAAGAGTTCAAATATAAAAGTGCTTTTATTTATTTATTTATTTATTTATTTATGAGATAGGGTCTCCCTCTAGCTCAGTCTGGCCTCAAACTCCCGGTGTTCTTCTTCCTGCCTCAGTCTCCCAAACGCTAGGATTACAGGCATGCACCACTATGCCTATTTATTTATTTTTAAATTTTAAAATTTTAGTGGTGCTGGAAATTGAACCTAGAGCAACCACGCTGAGCTACATCCCCAGCTCTTTTTTTTTTTTTCTCCTTTCAATTTTTTATTTTGAGGGACTGGGGATATAGCTCAGCAGCACAGCACCTGCTTGGCAAGCACAGTCATGAGTTTGATTCCCAGTAACCAAAAAAAAAAAAAAAAATTGCCCAATTTGTGATCCTCCTGACTCAATCTGGCAGAGTATAAAACTACTTTTAAAATCTGAATACTGTGATCCTAGCCCTCAAGAGACTGAGGCAAAAAGATTAGCGCAAATTCAAGTCCAGCCTGAGCCATACAGTGCGTTCAAGGCAATATAAACTACATGTTTTTTGCTTGTTTGTTTTTGGGTTTGTTTGTTTTGGTTTTGGTTTTTTTTTTTTTTTGGCACCAGGGGTCAAACTCACAACCTCATGCTTCTCAGGCAGGCACTCATGCCACTGAGCTAAATCCCCAACTCTGAACTACACGCTGAGACACGTCCCTAAAAATAAAATAAAATAAAATCGGAACACGTTTAGAATAATAGAAAAAGTTAAATTGGAAAAAAATGATACCAAGTTCAGTTTCTCATTTTGTCCACTCAAGTGCACTAAAAATAGAATGTAAGAGATAATTTTCTACTAAAGAAGCACAGTAATAAATTTGGTTATCACATTGCAGATGGGAAAGGCTTGCTGTATAACCACTGAGCCCATTTCCCTGGAGAAATGCAATTCTATCTTTGGTTTCACATTCCAGAAAGAAATATTCCGAGTCCTTCTGGAAATTGTAACAAAACCATTTTAAAATACTTCTGTTAGATTAATCAATAAATTTCAGGTAATTTTACTGTACACAATTAAACTTCACTTAGTGAAAGAGATTTTCTTAATTATGAATAGCCCATCGTACACAGATCTGACGCTCATTGCTGAGTGATAGCAATTACGTTTGCCACTAAGCGCCACTGTATCGATAACATAGTTCAATTTAGGAAAGCATACATGATTATAAATTGACTTTCAAACTACGACTTCAGTTAGAATGTGACTTCAAAAATAAAAACAGCTAGTCATAAAAAAATACTAATCATTTTTTTAAAAACTGTTGTCAGCTTAGTGATATACATTATGATAATAAACTTTACCAGCATACATGCCGAATCTTAAATAAAACTAATAGTGTTTGGGGATGAATTACATGTAAACATCAATACTTGCACAGACAAGTTTCAGTTCTTTTCTTTCCTGTCAATTCCAATAGTTTTTTGGGTTAGTTTGTTGTTTTTTGTTTTTTGAAAGGTCTTACTATGTAGTCTT
Organism: Dolichotis patagonum; assembly: GCA_004027295.1. Lineage (NCBI taxonomy): Eukaryota > Metazoa > Chordata > Mammalia > Rodentia > Caviidae > Dolichotis > Dolichotis patagonum. Next base: position 11,225 of record PVJX010006075.1, on the reverse strand, counting down.
GACTGGCTTTGAACTCACTGTGTAGCCCAGGCTGGCCTGAAACTCATGGTATTCTCTTGCCTCAGCCTCCCCAGTGCTGGGAACATGGGTGTGCACCAGTATGCCTGCAGGATTTCTGATAGATTAAAAACTAATGTATTTACTGCCTTCTATACTTGATGAGTTGAATATATATGTTTATCTGTACTACCTCATAAAATATCCCTAAAATCACAGTAAAGAATGGATAGAGCCTGGCATGGTGATGCATGCTTGTAATCCCAGCACTGGAGGCTGAGGCAGGAGGACTGCTGTGAGTTTGATCCCAGCCTGGCCTACATAGTGAGTTCAGAGTCAGGCTAGACTACATAGTGAAACTTCGCTTGGGAGGAAAAAAAAAAAAAGAACCCAGTATGATAGCTGTCATGGTTTATGTCAGTGGCCCCCAGGCCTCATGTGTTTGCATTGTGCATTTGTGACTGGTTCATTGTCTAGTGCTTGGATTGGTGGTGTCAGTGCTACGCTCTCCTAAGGGTGGAGCCAGGATGTGATGTAATGGCAGGAAGAAGGCCTGTCTCTCTCTTGCCGGTTTCCACCTTGCTGTTTGCAGCCGCCATGGACTGTGGCCCCGCCAAGCCACCCTGTGTTGGAGCCAACTGAGTATGGACTGAAACCTCCAAAAACTGTAAGAAATAAACCTTTCCTTTCCCAACTTTGGGCATCAGGTATTTTGTCTCAGCGACGAGTAAAAAGTAACTAAGACAATAGCACACACCTGTAATCCCAGCACTCTGGGAGGCTGAGGCAAGAGAGTCACAAGTTTGAGCTCTACCTGGACAACTTAGCAATTTAGTGAGAACCTGACTCAAAAATAAAAAAGGTCTGGGGCTTTGTACTGAAGCTTAGTACAAAGACCCTGTGTTCAATCCCTAGTACTGAGGGCTAAAAAAAGAGAGAGAAAAGATAGATAAATAGAATAGGAACAGAAACACTGTAACAAATGAGGCATTTTGGAATATGGTGGGGAGCGGCCAATATTAATTGAATTAGCTAAGTAAAGAAAAATGAAACCTACTATACAGGTGAAAGACAAAAATGCAGCCAGCTGATATGCACAGAACCCTGCAAAGTTTAGGAGATGGAGATGCCAAGTACTGAAGAGAGTACAGATAAGAAGTGCCTGTGTAAACCAGATTGGGCAGCAGCCCACATAAAGAATGGTCAGCTCTGGGCCACTTCAAGCTACTAACCCACCCCTACCCCAAAGAGGGAATGGAAAATTTAAAACAGAGAGATTGAAGAGGGTTATCTCTTAAATATGAGCAAGCAGTTAAGGATTACCAAGTATTTTGGGAAAATTTCTAACATTAATAGGCAGAACCTGCTACCATCTGTCATCCTCTTCCCACCTCCAATTTCTACCTTCTCTTTAGTCTTCTTTTTTTTTTTTTTTGGTACCGGGGATCGAACTCATGACCTCGCACTTGCCAGGCAGGCGCTTAAGCCACTGAGCTAAATCCCTGGCCCCCAATTTCTACCTTCTCCTGAGGGAAAAACAAACAAACAAACAAAAGCAGGAACAAGGGCATTTAAAAAGAAGTTTAATTAATATCTATAGAAGGACACAATATTGCATTCATTAAATAAGACCAGGATGCTACAAAAAATTACAAAGAACAGAAGAAAAAAGACCCAAAAATAGTATAGCCAACATAACAGATGTCAACAGTAGACTGAAAGATAAAATTGAGGAAGTCTCTCAGAAAGTCAAAACCTGGACCTAACCATATTATAACTCTATACTGAACTAAACACTGTGGGCAAAGTAGTGCTATTATAAATTGTTAATTGTAAATATATTGGTAACTTTTCCCCTGAGAGAAGTTTGGCAATTTGAAATTCCATTTATAGGAATTTTATCCTACAGATAAACTCACTTGTATGAAAAAGAAGTGTGTACACAGGATAATAAGAGCAGAGGATTAGAAAGATATTAAATGTCATCAGTAGAAGACCGGTCAAAAATTACATTATATCCACACAATGGAATATGGTGCAGCTATTAAGAGAATAAGCTCACTCTAAATGGACTTATATGGAGTAATTTCTAATGTATACAGGAAATGCAAGAGGCAGAACTGTGTGGTCTTTGGGAACTGGATTCTGTAATCCAGTGTTATATTTAAAGAACACATTTCTAGGAAACTATACCAAAACTAATCATAATCTAGCCCTTCTAATAAGAGGGTTAGAGTCTGGGGGCTATCGGTGAAGAGAGACTAACTTTGCAATGTGTGCCCTTGTTTTGGTTTTGCTTTTTGCAAAGCTAGAGATTGAACTCAGCGCCCTAAAGCACGCTAGGCAAGTCCTCTGCCACCGAGCTATACCCTAGCCCTATGCCCCTTTATATCTCTTAAATTTTATGTCTATTTCTGAAAGTAACTTTTTATCCCAGAGTTAATGTCTCCATTTTTACCTGTTAAAAATATTTTAATTTCCAATCAAACTTCAGCTTGTAATTCTCCTCTGAATCATTACTAAATTCATTAGGACTTTTTGATTGAAATGCCCAGAACTAGAACTTATCTTTCATTGTAGAGTAATACCGATGGCTTATAGTTATATAGTTTATCTTAGTTATTGTATGTGTATCCCTTAATCCCACTTCTACCACCACTTGTAGCCCCTGTAAAAATGATGGCCTTAGATGACTTGGAACCAGGAATTATTCTTCCCCTGGCCCAGAGATGATGGCCTGAGTCACACTCAACCTTTTTGTTTTTTGCCCTGGAATTCGGAACAGGATCATGAAGAGCAGTCAGTGTTGGAGCCAGACCTCTCCATGTATATGCAGAAAGGAGGTAAATAAGCTGAGAACAGAATACAGTTCCCAAAGAGGAGTAAAAAGCAAAGTACGGGACAGAAGCCACGGGAGAGATGATTCCTCCCTTTGTATTCCAGGCCCACTGGCTCTCCTTGTTTTCATATTCCAGTGATTGTCCTCCATGCCTGTCTCTAAAGCTAGGGTGAATAGTTTTCTATTCCTTGTGCCAAGCTATTTCCTAATTAGAACACAGACTATGATGCGTACACTATTTTCAAGCCTCTTTATTAACAACCAACCCTTTATTTACTAATATTTCCATTATTTATCCCAGTAAAAATAATATTATGGTAGGAGCATGGTGATCTGGGAGTTAGTCATTCTTCCACTAAACTAAACAACTCAAGCTTCTAGTTTCTTTTACTTTAAAATCAGGATGACAATATTTGCCCTATTCTCCTTATATCTTTATCCTGAGGATTAAATAATATTAGAAAAGCAAAAATAACGTTGAGAAGTATTTTTAAATGTCAGCACTGGCAGTGATATCTTTTGCAGTTGTATCTTGCATTTGTTTCTGAACCCTTTGCTAAATCACTGAAATTAATTTGAATGTTTGGTGCTAACTTGAAGCTGTAAGAACTGCACAGTCTTAGTGTTTCCATTTCCTGCCCTCCTCCTTTTTTTTTTTTTCTCCAAAATTCCTGCCCAGAACCATCAGATCAATTCTCAGTTTGGGCTGTGTTTGCCTTGACCTAGATTTGTCCCTCTGACACTGTCTTTCAGATGCTTTCCAAGTTTTTGCTTTACCAACCCCTGATTATACCCGCCCAGCTCAGACTCCTCGAAATTGAACTGGGCCCATCTTGCCGAGGAAGAGAATTCAGATAAACTTACCTGGCGGCATTTAATCAACATATTTCATTCTTTCCAGAGTTGTTCATATGATAGATCCACATTAGGTTCCACGTTCACATTACAAAAATCTCACTCTCTTGCTATATGTCTGCAATATTTTAGGGAGACAGCCGTCTGCTGGACTCAGAAAAATTAATCACTTTCAGTACCCACCCAACTTCAGGAAGGACAAAGTTCCATCCTATCCTTCTTACAAACAGCTCTATCCTGCCTTTCTTTTGTTTCTGTCAATTTTTTGCTACCTGAATATAACTATTTTCCATTAGGCAAGGGATATATGATTTTCTCACGTTTCATATAACCCCTTCCTAGGGACAGCCAAATGGATGCTTAGCTACAAATGAGGTAGGTTTCAAACAAAACATTAATCCTGTTCAATTAACCACATAAAATTTGCTATATAATCTACAAATAGAAGTCTAAGCCTAAAAATAGTATTCAAGATCTAGGACAAGAGACAGAGACAAAAATAAATACATAAAAAAAATTAAAGAAGATGGACCCCTCAGGAACAGAAATAGTTCAGCTACTAGGATAGTATTTGTTTTCTCCCTAAAGCCTTCCAACCTATCCTACCCTGTAGTGGGATCTGGAACATACTGATAAGAAACTAGATTTCCTCTCTACACATCATCAGGAGGAAACTAATTATGTAACCAATGCAAAACTTGGTTTTGCATGTAACCAATGCTAGAAACTTAGAAATTGTAATGTACTTTCTTCAAATGAGAAAATAATGTATAATAATAGATATATAAAAATAAGAAGTCTAGAAAAGTAACTGGCATGATGCAGAAGTGGCCATGTAGGTAAATATTCTTAGTGGAAGATACCGATCTATCTGACTCATGCCAATCAATTTCTCGGTTTATAAGTGATCACCCAAATGAATGTTTTTGCCAAGAATGACGGGAGGGAGAGGTGCACAGAGGAGAGTCAGAGGTTGTATAGATGACTGGCTCTGTTGTTTAGCTAGGTATTCTCCTTCTGATTCATCTATTGCTCACTTAGTGGAGGTCTCAATCTTTGAGCAGTCTGTTTAAATTTCCATCCATGCAAAGCCAAGGGAGAACTAGCCCCACTGCCTACTCTACCCCAAGACCCTTTTCCAAAGAGGAAAAAAAAAGAAGCCCTGTATTCCTCTCATGCCCATTATTATATTTGACAGCTGGGTTCCTTTGTGTGCCAAAGACTAACTTTTTTTTTTTTAATGTGCTTAATAATATTTCTGGAAACAATTTTGTTACCAGCTGGTGTTGCATTTCCAAGACACTTTCTACCTTTTATTTCGTTCATGGGTAATTTCTTGTAACACACCATAAATTCTTTGAGGATAAGTGCATCTCCTGATATAGTGCCCTTTGTTACCATGACTCTAGTGCCTTGCACAAAGGAGTTCACTAAATACATAATGAATCAGTGTGAGTAATACTGATAATGGACCCAGTCACTTTACTAAAGCCAATGAATTATAATTTCTGTAGTGGTAAACCACAATTTCAAAATCCAGGTCATAGCTTACTTTCTCCAGGAAGCTTTCTCTTTTATTATTTATATCCATAATTATTATTTCCTTAGGTTTTTCTTAGGGATATAGTTACGTATACTCTGATTAAAGGAACTATTTTTAACAGTTTACTGTGTGTGTGTGTGCATGTTTTGAGGGTTTTGCTATGTAGTTAGGGATGTTGTCTCAGCCTCTGAGGGCTGGATTATATTGTATCTGTTTTGTTTTGTTCTGAGACAGGGTCTCCTTATGTAGTCCAGGCTGGCCTTGAACGCTTGCCAATCCTCCTGCCTCAGTCTTTCAAGTGATGGGATTACAGGCTTGCACCACCATGCCCAGCTTTGTACCTGTTCTCAAAATATAAACAAGTATTTTTCCTTTCTACCTGTTGTCCAAGTTCCTTGAAAATGGGGAACTACATCTTTAATTTCATCACATCTTTCATATTCTGTACAATGCTATCTAATATTTACCAAGTGCTTTCCACACACTGGATGTTTTTTGAACACTTTCTATAAAGATTTAATCAATTAACCCTTGTGGGTTTAATCAATGGTTAATTTAATCAATTTAATCAATTAACCAGGATCTGATCTGAGATGGTTGTGCTCCACAATCAATGGTCTTAACCACTCTGCTTTATTGCCTCCTACAAAGGATACTACAATGTATCTGCTGTGCTGTCCTGGAGGGAGAAAACATAGTGGATTGGATTCCTGAGCAACTAGTGTAAAATGTTTATTAAATGCATGATTTTTGTTAGCTAGGTGTGGTGGCATACTCCTGTAATCCTAGCACTCAGGAGGCTGAGGTAGGAGGATCTTGCAAATTCCAGACCACCTGGGCTTTAAGTGAGTCCAAGGCCAGCCTGAACCGCATAGCAAAGCCCTGTCTCCAAAAATAAATAGATAAATTTTAAAAAGCATGCTTTTTGTTAAACAATAGCTTATACTAGAGGCAGGTAAAAGAGATTTTCCTGTTTCATTTGTTGTACTATTTATATTCCTAACATATCTCCCTTACGACTACAGTGTGATTCCATTTTTCACAGAAATCTTGCGCTGGCACCAAGCTCGCCTTAACACCACAGTTCGGCCATTTTGGATAGTGGTGTGCTTTTCAGAATGCCAGTCTCAAACCCCTTCTCCTACGGCCTCACATAGGACAGGACAACAGATTTTACCTGAGGCTGATTGAGCCTCAGTTCTGTGTCTCACCAGCTATGGGACCTCAGGATTCTCTCAGCCTGGGTTCATGAGATAGGAATAGTAAAATCTCCGTAAGAGTGAAGCTGTGAGGTTCAGAGTTGACTTGCGGGACTGTACGGTGTATAGTAGGTTGCTGTTACTCTCTTAGGAATGGATATGATTATTGTTGCAACAGAGAGGTATCTTAAACCTTTGCTCTGTTACCAAGCCTACTGGTGCTATTGTTTTCTCATTGTGGTAGTGGTAAAACTGGTCAAATTACAAATGTCAGTGACGCTTATGCTCCACTAATTATAAAGATGGTTCCCTGACAGAGACACACATATATACACACTTTAGTCCTACTCTCTCCAGAGAACTTGCTGTGAGGTAGTTAGTTATATCCGCTTTCTTGGATGGCCCCATAGCTGTCAAACAGAGAAGACAATGAAAATTTTGACCTTGGGCTACTTCTTGCAATTAAAGAAGAAATGAAAATTTCCCTCTCATTCTCCTAATGCAAAGTTGTTTAGAACTGCATCTCATAGGGCCTTCATATGAGTAAGTCAGGACAGATTGTACAAATTGGTTTCTGCCACTGAGGAATTATAATGCAGGTTGTTGCAGTACTCAAACAGAAAAAGATATTAAGTAGTTGATGCTTACTATGGTCTATTCTAAAATTAGGCAGTGTACAATAAGGGAATCTTGTATCCAGGGGAGACCTGAGGGTCTCCCAATTTTCCTCCTCTCTTCTACCTCCTCCTCTCTGCACCCGGATTCCACAGCGAGAATGGCAAAATGTCATCCAGCCTCTGCTTCACTCCTGCCACACCCCTCAAGTAAAAAAAGAAAGACAGCTCCCCAACACCAGTCTCTGTGTGACCAGTACAGTCCCTAATTTCAGATTCTGTTGTCTTTTTTTTTTAAAGTAAGCACGTCTAGGGTATATTGTACAGTATGGTACATTAAATGTCTGGAACTATTATTATTTTATTCAATAGCACTGGTTATGACAGTAACATGACTAAACAGGAAATATGGGGATCTAGGAGCCAGGCTGTCATTCTAGCTGCGTCACTAGTCCAGACAAGTCCACCACTGCAAGCTCGTTTCCTTGATTGCGAAACACCCACTCTCTATCTGACCTGCCCAGATGCAACCTGCCCCTTCAGCAAACAGGCAGGCCCCAACTTACAAATGAATCCTATTCCAAAAGACCAATGAAGCCTGCTTTATAGAACTCAGAAAATATTTCCTATTGAAACAACATTATAAATGCCTGGGATCTTAGTTTGTCAACAGCAGAAATAGTTTATTCATAAGATAGTTAAGTTATGATACTAGCCCAAGAGTATGAAGGAGGAAAAATAATTTCTTCTTCCTTTTCTGGATGCAAGTCAACACTAGACAAAGTTTTGAAATATGTGCTATTTATTTTGGCCCTTTTCCACCATTTCCACTTCCTACTGACTTTCTTCCCTTTTTTGGGGGGGGGTCTTTTGTGAGACAGGGTCTTGCTATGCAGTTCAGACTGGTCTCAAACTCACTTTGCAGCCCAGGCTGGTCTAGAACTTGCAAGGATCCTCCTGCCTCAGCCTCCCGAGTCCTAGGTCTTCCATTTCTTACATAAGTGGTCCAAACACTGACCATAGCACTCCACACAGACCTATTTCACTATGCAAAGTTCTGTTGCCTTCTCTATCCTCCTGACCCCCCCCTTGCCTCTCCTTCACCATCTTCCTTCCATCTCTCTCCCCTCTGAATACCACCACACCTCCTACCTCATCCTCCCATCAAACTTCCACCCCCCTCATTGAGGCTGTCCTGGGCAAAATTAGACAAAAGGAAATCTGAGCTGAATGATTTGAACACCTGAGCTGAGTAAGAGCTGCCACTGAGAGCATCCATGTTGGCATTATTCCAGGCACCCTTCACCCTTTAGATCCTCAGCAACCCCATAAAAGGGATGCTACCTTTACCTGCCTTCCGCAGTGAGGAAATTGAGGAACAGGGAGGTTAAGCAACTTCTTCTGGGTCATTATGTATGTAGTTATTGATGGAATTGGAATTTGAAGCCAACCAGTCTGAGGCTGAAGCCTATCCTCTTAGATCCTGTATGTTTAAAACAATGGCACATCCCTGTAACCTCTGCTATTCAGGGAAGCTGATATATGAGGATTGAAATTTCAAAGCCAGCCTGGGCAACTTAGCAGGACTCTGTCTCAAAGAAAAATGATAGGGAATTTAGCTCAGTGGTGAAACATCCCTTTGTGTTCAATCCTCAGTATCACACGTGGAAAACCCACACACATACAAGCACCAATAAAACAGAGCAACTCTTAACCCAAGTGTACCTCTCCAATTTAGATAACACCACAAAGAAGTGAAAGCCAGTCAAGCAGCATGAGAAAGAAAGTATATTCCTGGATGGGCAGCCACCAAACCAGGGAGGAAAATGCAAATGCTTCGCAGGGCCAAAGTAGGTGATGAAAATGAAAGAAATAATGGCATCACCATGGTGACTTAGATGGTACCCTTTTCTCATAGGTACAATCTATGACAATATTCTTCCCTTCTACAAGGGACAAAAAGGGCTTTCTTCCTGTCTTCTGGATTCTCTCAGTCCACCTTTTCCCCCCCAGTTTTGGTACAGTTACAGAAGACATGGCTGACACTTCTCATAAGATACCATAAGGCAGTAATGTCAGTATGATGATAAATGGCAATAAGCCCTAATCCATCGTGTGCTGAGACCCTCTTTGTGGCAACCAGAGAGCAAGTGTTCCTTTAGAGAGGCAGCTACTTCTAAGTCCCGGGTGACTTTTGGTATGCAGACAAGCAGACAATTTGACTCCAGAGCCTAGGATTTTAACTGCTATATTATATCACTAGGGTTCCAGTGACACTTGGACCACAGTTTTAATGTACTTTAATGTATTCACTTTCAAGGTTAATAATTCTAGCTAGGACTAAATCAAAAAGATATCTGTATGTATCAGGATGCCTTCATTTGTAAGTGCCATAAATGCAAATTATTTTAAAAACACCCAAGTGTGTCAGGATACACATGTGGACACGGTCTAGGCCTAAAGGCCAATGCAACATCATCAGGCCCTCTTTCCCCATCTTTCCATTTCTCAGAACTTCCGTTGGTATGTTGATTTCACTTACTTCTTACAGGTGAGATGACAGGAACCTGAATGTACCTTCTCGCAGCTCACGGATCTTTAAATAGGGGAGACTTCCGCCTTAGCTCTAGCTGAAGTCCCAGAGAAGTTTTTTGGTTGGCTCATTTCGGATTGTGTGTTTATCCTTGAGTCAGCCATTCTATCCGAGAAGGTGGTTATTTGCTGACCTTAGATTACTGGTGTGTCACCATGACCGACACAGAAGAGTGGCAGAGTACTGCAACTGACAGGCCCACCACATGTTCGTAAAGAGGAAAGGGCTTGTTCTCCAAATAAGGGGAGACTTTTTCAAAAACTCTATTGTCTCCTATAACTAATATAGCTTGAAAATGACAGAAATTAGACAAAACATAACTTTCATTGGGTAACTCAAAAAGGCAGAACAAGCTTTAAGTAGGACTTCATGTCAGTTAGTGTTTTGTCATTTTGATTAAAATAACTGTTGAATAAAAAATTTTAAAAAATCATTTAACCCTGCAGATGCTCAGAGTAATTTATTATTTTGGTATCTTCTGAAAAATATACCCCCCTTTATTTTACTTGGATGTTTTAATGCCATTTAAACCTACCATATACATAGAAAATCCAAGAATTCCACCACAAGGCTTCTAGAATTAACCAAATTTAGCCACATAGCAGGATACAAAATCAACACACAAAAATCAATAGCATTCTTATATACCAATAATGAACTCACAGAGTGTGGTGGGTTAACTAATGGACAACTTGTAACACCTAGCTGAACTGAAGCAATGCATGCTGGGTATTGAAGGCCCACCTGAGGATTGTTGCCAACAGCATAAAAAGGAGACCTGGAGGGGAAGATGGTGCTATTGATTCTTCTGGAAGAGCTTGTCATACTGGCTTTTCTGATAGGACCTGGGCTGTTCTTATCTTAGAAGGAGCTCAGGTCCTCACTATCACTGAGGATAGATAGCTGTGGTTCTCTTTGGAGGAGCTCTGGTCCTTACTTTGAGTGTTGCTTCCTGGTTCCAGCACAGATCCCTCAGCCTTCAGGCACAGATCCTTCATCCGCTGGTTCAGACTTTTTAGCTTCTACTGCTGACCTTTGGGCCTTCCTAGTGCAGATTCTTGAAAATGGACTTGCATGAGACATTGTCATGGATTCTAGGTCTCCAAATGGACTCCTGGAGGACATTTCCATGGGTCGTAGGATTTTAGCTGGACTCATTCGGGACATTGCCATGGGATCCACGCCCTCAGCTGGATTCTTTGGGTCTCTAGTACGTGGCCTCTTGTGCTCCTCTGCATTTGACTTTTTGGGTGAATATTATAAAATAATAATATAAAATAATTGTGTGTACTGTATTACATGTATTTCCTTGCAAACCCTGACTACAACACTGAAAAGAAATTAGGGAAACAATCTCATTCACAATAGTAACAAGAAAGGTTAAATACTTAAGAATTAACCTACACAAGGAAAGTGAAAAACCTGTACAACAAAAATTATAGTACTGTACTCTGAAAAAGGAGATTCAAGAGGACATCAGACGGTGGAAAGATATCTTTGTTCCTGGATAGGCAGAACCAAAGTTGTCAAAATGACCATACCTCCAAACTGCCATACAAGCTGGGCATGGTAGCTTATGCCTATA
>PVJX010006074.1:0-80456 GCA_004027295.1 Dolichotis patagonum | reverse complement strand
AATTACTGTGGGAAATTAATTATATTCCCTTAAATAAGAATACTTAAATGACTTTGTTCTTTATAACTCAGGTTGATTAACTGGATTACTATTAGGCATGAATGGTTCCTGCCAGAACTTACAGATAATGATGCAAATACCATAACACATCATAATTTAAATATTCATAGTTGTGAAAGGAAACAGAAAGCATTATCGCATCAGTGACACTCTCCATAGAAAGACAGTTATGACAACAGATGCTGGTGTTTTCCATCCAGCCATGCATCTTTCTGTGATCATGGTGGAAGCATCTACACTGTGTGCAAAACACTGGCTACAATCTCAAGGGACCTTAGATACAAATGATGAAAACTTCAAGGGAGATCTGAGAACACGCGGTGAGCTCCACAAGCACAGGAGCTAAGGTGCAGGAGGAATTTGCTATTAAATACCATGAAGAAATAGCAACTGACACTGTGGCCAGTTCCAGGGAGCCCGTGGACCAGGATTCCCTGCCTGACAGGCTGACCTACCTACCACAAGAGTGACACTGCCCTTCTTGGTCCCAGAGCCAGAGTTGGGAAGCATCTGACATTTAGATGCCTTGAACAGCCAATGCTCGCTATATTATCCATTTCATGATTATAGAATATCATTCTTCCTAGAAATCAAAAGGAAAACCTTCATGCATCTGAGCCTCCTTTAGAAAAGTTAAGTCTTGATCAGAAAATGTCAGTAACTAAAACATTAAGTTTTCAAAATACTTGGATAGAGCTATCTTTTTTTATAATAATTGATAAAAGCCTTTGGGTCTTCCTTCCAGAAGTGTGTGAGATGTGTGTGTGATGCCCTGCAGTGATCCAGAGGCAGAGAAAATCCCCAGAGTGCCCTGCCCAGAATGTGCCTTCCCTTCTGATAGCGAAGATTGATCCCCCTCTGTGGCCCAGTGGGGTTCCTGTTCTCCCCACCATCCCACCAGCTTTCCTTCCCATGTGGGGAGCCAGGTAAATGGGAAACTCCCCAGTCTGCCAGCCAAAGAGATTCGCTTTGTTTACACAGTAAATACTCAATCTAAATGAAGTCATAACATCGTAACAAACAATTCGTTCATGACCACTGTGGATGAGTTTCTTTATAAGATTAGCAGCCTTCTCCCTCTTAACTTACTGATTTGTTAATGTCTTGGAGCTAAAATTCATGTTACTTATCACAGTTGGTCCTCCCTGTCCACGGGTTCTGTATCTGCAGACTTCACCAAGTCAGATCAAACACATTTAAAAAGAGCATTTGTGCTGAACATGTACAGACCTTTCTTAAAAATTAGTATGATTGCCACTCTTTTGATATACATGATGATCCCGACCACCACAGGGAATTTTTACCTGTCCATAATACAGACTCACCACTTCTTCCCTCAATCCCTCTTCCCCTCCTATTTACAACAGCCCTGCTTCCATTTTTCTCAGTTCCCTTTTTCCCTTTTCCTTTCCTTCACTTTCTCCTCCCTCTTCGTTCCCCTTCCCATTGAAACACTTCCTTCCTCCTTCCCAATATCTACCACTCATGTCAGCCCTTAATCATGCTTCTTTATGCTTTGTTCCTGTCATTATGTCCTAAACAATACAAAACAACGATTTACATAGCACCTGTGATACAGGAGGCATCACAAGAAATACTTTAAAGTCCACAGGAGGAGGGAAATAGGATACGTGGAAGTACGGTGCACCTTCCATAAAGAAATGAGCCTCTGTGGACTTTGTAATCTGAGGGGAGTCCGGGACTCCCTTGGCTCAGGTCTGGGGGAGGGTGAACTGAAAATACTAGTGATGCATTAGGTTTTGTTCTTTGTTTTGTGTTTTGGCCGTATCACACTCCCTGCATCTGCTTGTACTTTGAGCTTACGTGCTTGTTTCTCGGGCAGTGGTCCTACGGCTTTCTGAGTGCCCGCTGCTCTTGGTCTCCCCTCTATTTCCTCTTGGGTGACGCTCTGGGAAACAGAGGATTCAGCTTAGGAAAGCAAGATGCAGAGACAACAGCCAGGGCCAGCCAGACAACAGCCAGGGCCAGTCACCTGCGTCTCTGCCCCAAGTTGTGACAACCCTGCCACCCAGCCGCCTCCTCCCTGACCCCGGGCCGGCTGTTGTCACTGCTGTTGCTGCTTCCTGTGAGTGTCAGCTCACAGGAAGTGTGGACACAGGACACAGGAGTGTCCAATTAAAACAGCCAAGATGCTTCAATCGCACTTGGATGGGACCCACTTCTAGACTTTAAGACCCTTAATATGTGGCAAGGATAAAACAGGTCATTAAGCTTAATCTTTTGTCATATCTGATAAGAGAAAAAATGGCCCAAATTAATCTTTAAAGACTTTTCCACATTACAGATTTTTAGCTGCTCAAATACGATTTGGAAATTATTCTGCTGTACACTCCTAAAAATATGAAACGATGAGTAAATCACGAAGGAGGTGAACTGCATAGAAATACATGCTTCCATCACAGGGTGTTTTCACTGTGTGCCAGCCACACACATGTCCCTGCCTTTTAGCTGTGCACGCTGTCCCTTATCTCCACTCCACACACACTCATTTATATACTAACACATAAAAACCTCAGATGAAGGTCACTTATTTGGAACTCCTGTATAAACCAGCATGTGCAGCTACACATCTTCTGTTCTGGAATGTCTTTTCTTTACAAACGTCAGCGCACCTTCGACCCAAAGCCCTCCGTCAGGACTGTAGAGAATGCCCCACTCCGATACTTCAAACTCTGCACCATGGCTGATGTCTTAACTTTCCCTTCATCAGAAACACTACAAAGTTGAAGCAAGAATCGGACTGCATTTTGTTTCAATTCTTATTTCTTTAGATAAAAACATTTCATAGGGAGGCTGCATAAAAATGTCTGCCCTTCCACGATATCATTAAACTATCTACAAGCTGCTTCATTTTCCTCTACATATGCGTATATGGAATAAAAATAAATGATGCTAAGGTGACTTTAGAAAGCTGAATTTTCCCTTGTACTGTGATAGAAAAATAACCTGTTTTGTTATTTTAGACTGTTTTTCAGAATTTAAGGTCATTTGACTTTATTATACCATGAAATGTTCTAAGCCATATTTTAACTACGGTACACAAGGGGGAGAAAGGACATCATCACAAACAGGAGTTTATATGGGCAGGTACAGATTAAACCAGTGGTGGGCAGCTTAAACGTATATATATTTTATACATAGAAATAGTAATGTAAATAGATAGCTATAATAATTACACAATTATAGAAAAATCTGTCTTACATATAAAATACTTACATATTTATAGCAATAAGGCTCTAAAAAGTTTTATAAGAACAAATAGATTTATACTAGTTATACAATGGTTTGGATCTGCAGTGTCTCCCAGGGCCAGCGGTCCAGTCACAAGGGTGTGACCCCCGCAGTGGAGGAGTCCTTTGATGAGTCCTGCTAAGTGACATGAGGAGGCCTGGTTTAGCAGAAGGCAGCGGGTCACAGAGGAGGCATGGCCCGGGGACCGGGTCCTGTCCCAGCCCCTTCCCTCCAGCCTCTCCACCTCCCCACCTCCCGGGTGCTGTGTGCTGAGTAGCTCCTTTCTGTCAGGTTCTGCGCTGCCACCCCCTGAAGAGATACAGCCACGTGGCATGGAATTGCCTTAAACAGCCATGGAGGCCGTGGCTTCGGGCCCATGTGCTTCTGCTGAAGTGGCCCCCTTCTCTGTGACACATCGCTTTCCTCAATGGACCTGACGCGCTTGCTTCCTTCCCTGTGCTGTCACTGTCACCTAGAACCCAGTGAGGATGTGATGCCCAGGGAGAGGTCTGCACAGGGGTCCCTCATCTACACTGTGAAAGTCACAAAGATGCAGCTACACAGCTCCTGCTTCTGCATTTCTAAGCAAGCCCTGGAGTCCTGCTGTTCGTCCCACAACAGGCAAGCATTGGCCCGCACAGCGCTGCCTCCACCACACTGGGCACTGAAGTTGTCCCAGAATCAGAAAACGAGCCATGGCCTGGCACAATGTGTGCCAGCTTCTCCTCCACTGTGCCCAGCACCTTGAGTAGCTCTTCCATGAGTAGACAGAAAGAAGACATAAGGATCAAGGTCCTGCTGTGTAAGGGGGAGCAGTCCCGGAGCCCATCCAGTGGTGACCCCCCCATCAGCTGCCACCTGCATTCTTCAGAGACTGCCAGCCTGGAATGGCACAGGACACTTCCTGACGAGTCATTAAGTGACAGGAGAGCGGGAAGGAATCTTTGAAAGACGTGACTCCTCCCCTGTGACCTTTTTGCTCTTATTTCTTTGCCTTGCTGGTTTTGAACCCCAGTACGATACGGACAGCACTGGAGGTGGGTATCTTTGGTTTTTCTTAGTGTTAATGAAAACATTTCTAATGCATCAGCACCAAAGGTGATGCTTGAGGTCAGATTTTAGTACATGGCATTGATAAGGTTAAAGGAGCCCCGTTCACTCTCGGCTGCATTTTTCTTACCTATCATGAATAAAAGTGGAGCGTTAAAAAAAGTTTCTTCTGTACTCACAGAAATGACTCTAGCACTATTTCCCTCTTATATCACATGTAATACTTATAATATTCTCCACTTGATCAGCACGAGTACATTGTGACTAGGAATATGTAAACACAAATGAAATGGAAACATATGCTTGTGTGCAGGCTCAGTATCCTGCCGCCGTCTCCACTCCATAGCAATACTAGTTCTTTTAATTCCTGATGCTTTTTTCTTAGTACAAGAAGCAGCCACGCACAAAGACCGTGATAAGTCCAAATGAGAGGAAGATAAATACAGCGTGACGTGTTGAAAGAACTCTGCTCTGCCTGCTTCCTCGTAACTATGATGACCATCTGGGGGACCCCAGATCTGCACTACCCACCTCCAAAACTGACAGTTCTCCCCTAACCGGGATGGTGGTAACCCTGTCCTCTTTAACCACGGGGACTCTTCCGTGAGCAGCTACCCTGAACCAGGCAGTACGCAGTGCTGCGGACTCAGAGGTGGGCAGAGATGCAGTGCTGGGCCCCTCAGCCTTATGCTCCCACAGGGGTCCCCATCCCACACCCCCTCAGCCCTAGTGCAGAGCACAGGGATGCCCTGGCCTCAACCAGCTCCCCTCTAGCCTCATGGGAGCCCATGACTTGGCCCTGATACAGTTATGAGGCCGTGATTTATGATTTAGAGTTGTGCCAAGTAAATGACTGTCCTTTGGGGAGATGTAAATAAAAGGCCTGCAAAGAGCCAAGCTTGTAAAATGTCCTTTTGTAATACTAGCCGCGCTGTAAATAGTTGTGTGGAAAGCTCTTTTTTTTCCCCTACCTTAAGTACTTATGCTGGAAGTCAATTCAGTCTCCTTTCAAAGGAGGTAAAAACCATGAAGTTCCTAACAAACACTCTGCCATCCTTACCCAAAGGACTCCTCTGGTTAAATAACAGAGCTAAAGCAATAAAAGGGAAATTGCAAATTCCTCTATTCAGTAAGGATCAGTGTCTACTTAGAAAAACACTGTAATATCCATAGTTACTTTACTTTGCCAAAAAGAAAAAAAAATCTGTTAACAGGCAGAAGGCAATTGCCTGAATTTCATAGATTAAAAATTAGAACAAGGAGATGAAATTGCATTTCCCTTGCCCAGAGTCCGCTGGTTATGTGGTAACCCACAGGGCACATCTTAGAGGGATAAGACTCCCTGTGAGCTAAGAAATGCCAGAGGGGATGACAGAGAGCAGGAGAGGTCCTGGGAAGACTGACAAGAGACACAGCCCCAAGGATCCAGGAGAGGACATCGAATCCCTTCTAGAAGACACCCACGTAGATGTAAATCTCCTTACAGCCCCAGCAACTGTGGCTGGTGAACTTTAGCATTGATCCCAGTGGGATAGAAATATTATACTTCCGAGTTAAAGACCACTTGCTAAATTCTGGTTAAAACACCCATGTTTTCAATGAGATTCACAGTGCATGTGAAAACATACTGAAGTCCTGGAGCCCCCCACGCAAATGCTTATTCCTTGGAATAAACCAGGAGGAAGTGGACATTGAGGGGCACCCGGGCAGCCCCCCAGGCAGAAGCACGCCAGCCCCACACATCCTTCCAGTGAAACACCAGAACTCCTGCTAACCCAATGCCAAGCCCTCTTCAAGAGAATGGCAGGCAATACCATCTGCATGAAGTTTCAGAGGGCACTGGTCTCTCGACATCTCAGTGCCACTCAACACCCGCGTGACGACCCAGGCCTTCTGCAGGGAAGTCTGATTCGTGTGCCTGCTCTCAGTGTCACTTCTGTCCCATAGCACTGCAGCTCCCATTCGCCCACGGCATCCCTACCAGGAATCTTCATGCACTGTTCTCTGGCATTCTCTCTCCTCTCACAGTGAAGGCTCCTTGGAAGCCAGTATAGCAGTTCAGCAGCTTCAGATGCCATGCAACCATACTCGGGGCTGTGGCTTAGACTGGCAGATGGTCCAGGTATCCTTGTCCAAGGACTGGGCAAGGCTAGACTTGGGTGTAGGTGTGCAAGGTGCACCTTGGAAAATAAGACAATAGTCGGGGAACGTCCATCCGCAGTCTGAAAAGGGCTCAGGCCAGTAGGCTTCCCGTTTTATTTAAAAGGAAGAATTCAAATATTGAAATTTATGTCACTATAAAATATGCGATTCTTATTTTATTTTTTTAATTAGGTGCTCAGCATTTGTCCTGTGTACTCAAATCTTGCCTATGGGCCCTGGGAGGTCACTGCCAAGTATAAAGCATTATCAAAACCAATTTTAATGAACTCCGTACACCATGACTGCAGGCATACTGGTTTCCAGTGCTAATTTTGTATCATTTGGAGCAGCCTTGTGATGCTAATTAGAAAGAATTTGAAATAATTTAAGAATATGAACACCAAAATGAAATGTCCATGAGCAAATATCATGGGAAGAAAAATTATGCATGAAATAAAGACAGTTCCAGCTGGGAGTAAAGAATCTCTAGGAGAGCAAACACCAGCCGCAAGATCTGTGCCGCTGTAAGAGAAGAAGGAACAAAGAGCAGGCAAGAACACAAGAACAGACACCATCATCGCATTTAGAAAGATGGGGACAAAAGTCCCATGTCACATTTTGAAAATTAATGTATGCATTCAATAACTAGGTTGGCTTATTCACTATCCTTTATTCTGCTGGGTATAGAGAAAATGACAATGAATAAAACGTGGTCCTTGACTTTTAAATTCTGCAAGCATCCTTATTTTGGGGGCATTCAACTTTTAAAAATCAAATTAGTGCATCTAATATTAGTGTCATAGAACTCTTTTATTTTTTTGAAACAAGACTGAGTTCAAATGCCTGTAACATACCCTGGGGAAACACTAACCTTAATTTTTTCCAGCTTAGGAGTATTTCCAGAGGGAAATAAATAATGATAGTGGTAGAATTTGTGACTAAAGTTGAAGTAATAACCAAGGGAATGCAACATATGTTCACACACACATGCCTATACAGCATCACGGATGTAGACAATTAGATCATTTATGTCCTTTAGATAGAAAACTAACACAGCTTTTCTTCCTGTAAGCAAAGATTATTCAAAATGTGATAGAACCTAGTTTTGCTGAAATCATTAATGAAAATGTGGAAATATTAGCCTGAGAGAGGTAGACGCACTAGCCCTGCAGCTCAAAATATGCAGCTACAAGAGCAAGTCAGGAGACAGCAGAGGGCCATAAGCCTCTCTGCCTGGAACTCAAAACCTGCTGCAGAGGGTGAGGACTTTGAGTCTGTGTCTTGCTGCACTCCTTTATACAATCCTGGGCCACAGGAGGGGAGATGCTGCTGCCAGTTGCCAGGGTGAAGTCCTCCTCCTGTGGTCTGCAGCTCTGACGGTGTCCTGGCACAAGAGCTGTTTCTGCAATTAACCAATTCTGATCACACCGGGGGGGGTGGTGGTTAGGGGATGCTGACTCCTCAGGCAGAAGGACCTCTTCCTGCAGGGTCTCCCTGTTTTGTTCAAAATGCACTCATGACTTCCCCTTCGTTTCCTGGTCCTTTTTCCTCCTCAGCTGGTAGGTGAGCTCCTCAAAGGTGGAAAATTGGTTGTTTCCATCTACCTGGCTCTCAGAGCATTCCTTAAAAAAGCCATAGCCACCCAGAGCTTTTGTGTGACTAAGTATGTACATGAAAGGTATGAATATCCTGCATGGCACAGAGTGAAAGCCATGAATCAGTCATTAAAGTCACTGAGAATGTCCCTTCCATCCACTTACAAAACTTATACAAAATGAACAGACCATGTGAGATCACACCGAGGGTTATAGAAGCTAATTCTCAAAGGTAGTGCAGAAACAGGCAGAGTTCTTTCCCTCCTCTGCATGTTCATATGTCACGACTTCATCACTCAGCACATTAGCAGTCACACGATGATAAGAGAGGGAAATCTATTAAGTAAGCTTCATAAAAAAAAAAAACCCTGCCTGGTGAGCGTCAGAAGGCTCCTTCTGATGTCTGGATTCCATCTGTTTGCCCTGCTATTTTTGTCTCTTAAATCTGAGAGGCTTACGGTTCATGTGCTTCTGGTATCAGAGCCTCCATGGTTGTCCAGGGCAGATGCCACAGCTCCCATCTCCTCACCACTGCTATTTCTTTCTCCTACATGATGACACAAGAGTTCCTTTGAGAACTGGCTTTATTAGGAATGACTATGGCGTCTCATAGTGTCAAACTGGGCAATTTCACGGCATTCAGATAGCCTGGGACCGACGTGGAACACACCTCCCATGGTAAGGGAGCACGATGCCAAGTAACAGAATGTGGATGTTCTGTATCTCACGGCACGGCTTGTAAGATCTGAGTTGGCTCTATCTGCTAGGGTCTTCGCTGCAGCGCTGTCTTTCAAAGCAGACCCTTGGAAGATTCTGCAAGGCAGACAGATCCAGAAAAATAAATTTCCATGAAGGGAAACATTGGTTTCTGAGGGGCCTCTTCAGACCACAGAGCAAAGCACTTTCACATTCTGCTTTTTGCTGACAAGCTTTGAAGGCGTCTAAGTGTAACCTTGTATTTCCAATCTAAAAATATTTATTAAAAACCTAAATAGAGCAGTCGCTGGCTGTATTCTTTCTTGGGTTCACATGGAAGTGTTTGGAACCAGGTGTTGGTTCTACAAAGTTTTAAGATTATTAAAGGGAAGCACTGGAGAAGAAAGAAACCATGGCATCTGTGAAAAGTATTCAATGTCTTAAAACAGTTTTTTCATGCACCACCATCTGTTGCTTTCTTCTTTAGTTAATTATAAGTTGCTTGGAAAATTATTGTGTATGTGAATTACTTTAACAACTGAAATTATACATGTTCAATAGTATCACTGGAGGCAACAAAATGGAATAATTAAAACATGAGAAAATGCAAATCTTAAGCAAAACACCAACTTAAACGTATTGTTGATATTATTAAATATTTACATCCCTTCTACAAAAGGAAGAACTGTCTGTTAGGATCCAAACCAAAGGACAAGTGTGATGTGATCAAAACTTAGGATTTGCTGCTCGCCTGTGTACATATGTGAACGATTTCTTCGGCACATCTGTGCTTGCTGATTAAAATGTCCATATCAAGGGTGCGTGGTGCATTGCGGCACCCACACAGAAACACCATGAAGGAGCCCCTGAGACCCAGGGCACTGTGGCAGGAGACCCCACAGGGAACGCCCCTTCCTCACTTTTATGCAGAGAGTGTGCTGCACGTCTTACCCTGATGTCCCCTGACCCACCATGGGGTTGCGGGTCAGATTTATTCAGTAAGTGATAGAATGGGAATGGAAACAAAACAGGGATGCTCAGATTCTAGGCACAGAAGTGTGCGCTCAGGCAAACATCAGTGGCAAGACGGTGAGGCACAAAGTGTTTCAACCCACATGAGCCAAGTGAAGACCACGGCGTAAGAAGCCATGCCGACCTTCTGATCACACAGGCTTGCCTTTGATGCTTACACACCTTGATTCAGAAAGGGTTTCCGAGATGGGCTGCTGAGGCGATATGCTGGTCTCTGCCTGGCCACGCCTGGAAGCGGTCACAGTACCGCCTGACGGCTGGATGAGCAGAGCTCAGGGCAGCGTGAAGCTACTGGTCGCTTTGGCACAGTGGGGGTGAAGACAGTGTTGTTCTCACGTGGTGATGGCCCAGGCCGCTATAAAGGATGAGCATGTTTTCTGTAGCTACTGCTGCAGTATGGACACTCGTGTGCTTAACTGAAATACGATTCTTCAACAGTGGAAGGGAGTATGCCCAAGTTGCAGTTAACGGCAGGTAAAAGCAGGAACTCAGCCTTGATGCTGCAGACCACACCCCAGGTCAGGAGGTCCTCAGAGGCAGCTGATTCAGGTGACATCAGAGTCCATCACTAAAAAATGTGAACAAGAAACACTACTCCAAGGATGCAGCCTTCATTTCAGTGACAAGCACCTTGTACAACCAGGAGACAAGCTGGACCACAGAAACTGATGAAAAGTAAATGCTCAACGAAGAGGATACGTGAAATGGATTAAAAGGTCCACTAACGTTCTAGGTAGATATTCATAGTTAACTCACAACTGGATTAACCTACACTCAAACTCAAGACACACTTGGAAAATAATATCCTTTGATTGTGTTTAGAAGAATTTCTCTTATGTCTTTAAATTTTTAACACTCAATAATCAGATGGAGAAAGATGTGTTTTCCCTTTGAGTATCATGTTATGCACTTAAAAGAGTCAATTTCTTCTCTGAATAATATGTACTTATTGGAACTAAAAGGAATTTGTAAATTCATGGCCATTTAGTGGAAATACTGTGTTCCTACGAGTAAATCATAAGCATTTAATATTTGGCATCAGAGAAACTTTCCACTCTTTTTTTATTGGTAGTACAAGTTAATGGATTTTGTTTGGGCAGATTTGTACATGCACAGAGCACGCTTTGAACATTTTCACTTTTGTTTACTGCCTTTTCCTCACCCTCCACTCAGCTGCACATTTTTTGGGGGGGCTCAATGTGTTTAATTGCTCATACACAGCTGCCCTGCTATGTGCATTTACACAGCCTCTTCTTCCTCTCCCCATATTAGAAAAGTGAAAGGGAATAAGCAAACCGTTATTATGGGATGGATTAATAAATGATAAAGGAAAAATATGTACATGCACGTGTGTATATGTGATTTAAATCATTTTTACAGCGGAAAACTGCCTTTCATAAAAACTCCCTTCAATTAACTTTGCAATCACATTATTTGAATTATTGTAGGCAGAAAAAACTAGTTTTCTTGTGAATTCAAAGAAATCTGTGCAACAGATCTTTCCAACTTTATAAATAAAACATTTCGTGAAATATTCCAGATCTCTATACCAATTGCAATTTCCAGAGATTGTAGATGATTATTTATATGTCCTAGAGGCAGACTTTTGATGGATTAATTCCTACAATCCATCATTTTCCTTTTCTCTCCATCTGCGTCATGCATCATTCTTAAACTTCATTGCCAAACTTGGAATGCTAAATTTCAGAAAACTTATACATCTGTGGCCATCCGCCACACCACTCAATTTTGTGTACTGATATTAACTTTTCCAAAATGTTCTAGTCTCTTTTTAACAAAATGTGGCAGTTTTACTCTGACAATCTTTCATATTTGCAAGCTCTTCACTGAGCTATTTCATAACAAAAGAAAGCAAATTTTGCATTTCCATGTTTATGAGGATGTAATTTCAAGTTTCAGCTAGGCACATCAATCATTTCCCTTGGAGAAGATTATTTGAAAATATAAGCAAGTGCATCACACTGCAATAGAACGGTTCCTCCTGTAACCTTAATGAAGGTCAAGGTCACCTGCTCAGATTTCATGGTACCAGATCATGTGAAAACTCTTAGATCACCGCCATCAGCCAGACACCCTTAAGAACACGCCTCTTTATCTAAGTTATTACATGGTGTTTGAAGGACAGCTTTCTTAAAGGAGAAGGGAAGGAGAAAGCAGTTAAAATTACTTTGACTCAGACTAGAGGAAGCCGTGGAAAACGTGTGAAATCCCACTTCCGCCTATCACCAACAAGGTGGCCCCTGGGGAAAGAAGCACCCTGGATTCGCTGCTGTCGCCCTCCTCCTTGGATGGCCAGCACCTGGGTAGCTGCTCTGGCTTTGCTTCTTGGCATGAGTTTCCAGAGGAAGAAATGAGCCATGTCTTCCACGGTCTTTCTCTGTGGCACGTGGAGACCTTCCCTGGGAACCCAGGAGCTTTTTTTCATGTATCCAAAGCAAGAACTGGTCTATACAATGGAGTTTCACTGTGCTGAATACGAACACTGGGCAGACAATGAAGCATCATCTGGCCTGACATGACTACTCATGGGTTGGGGGACTCCGGGGTCTGTGGGACTCTGTCGTGCAGGAGGCGCCAGCAGCCTTTAATCCCAATCTTTGAACTGAAGCTGAAGAAACTCTTCTTGATCTGTGTTCCTGAAGCCAGGCATTGCAAGAGCTTTGTCGAGGTCATTGGTGGGAAGTTCTCTACCAGCTGCATCTACTTGGGGTAGAGGTGCCTCTTCGTGCTGGGGTCTTCTCTGAAGCTCTGAGTGACTGCTGGATGAGGAGACTGAAGCCGAGGAGTATCCCATACTGAGGGAACCATGAAGATCAGGCACTTTGAAGAGGCATCTGCAGTCTTGGTCTCAGGAAGGAATGAGGTCTGCTGCCCACAGCAATGACCTTGAAACAAACCTGAAGGGAGGCTTTCCTTCTCCCTTTTTCCTCCTTCTCCTCTCCCCACTGCTGCTAAAGATTCATCTTTTTAAACACTCTACCTGCTCTCAGCTTGTCTCAAGCTCTGCTTTAAACAGAGCTCAAGCTAAGATGCAAGAACCGGATCTCTCAGCAGCTGCCCCTATGATACAGCGTGAGGTCCAGAATGAGGCACAGGACCCGCGTGTTTTTGTGTGCGTCTGAAGAACTCGATGAACACTCGGACCGGGCTGAAGTAGCAACCAGGACGCACCATTCATCCACTGGGGTATCAGTCACAGCTACGAGACGTTTAACATCCCCTGGATTTGCAGCGCACAGCCTGTCTGACTATATGCACTGGCTCACTGACATCCGGGGCTTCCCCAAGAGTCCACTTAGCTCTCTAAACCCGCAGTTATGGGTCCATTCCGGGGCCATCAGGAGTGGCTTTAAAACCGATTTCTATAAGAATTTCAGTTCTATTAGGAAATCTGCAGTTTTTACTCTTTCTGATGATTTTTCAAACAGTAGCTTAGACCATGGCGTGGGGAGACAGGTAGACTATCAGTATGAACGTTGCAGGCTTCCCTGGGCCTGCTTTCCACATATGTCACACAGTTATTCCAGTAATAATGCTGCGTCACTGGGTCACTGGAATAAAAAATTCCCTAAGAAGTACTTGAATCAATACCAAGCACGTGGTAATTTTAATGACATCATAACAGGAAAGAGTATTATTTTATCTGTAATTTTTTTAAAAAGACTTAGAATAAACTCTTCCATTGTATTTATCAAATCTCATTTAGGAAATTTGCACTTGTAGGATTATACCAAAGTGTTTTATGCAGCAATGGGTATGATTTGTTGTATCTAAATCAGAAAGGTGGACTGGCTTGCTGACGCAAGGAAAGCTATCAACAAACACATAAGCAGCCTGAGGATTGCTTAAAGGGCAGCCAACAAATGAGACCTAGGCCAAAAGCCTTGTAACAATACAAGAAAACATAACATAAACTGGCAATGGTCAAGAACCTGCAGTCTAACACATGTTGAAATGTACAAATGTAGCCCACGCAAACAAAAATGCACGCAAGAGGAGCAAATTTTCTACGACTCTCCTCATGAAAATCTGCCTGTCCTCTATGCACACAGGACTGTAGATTTCTAAGAAAACACTACTCAAAATATGCAAACACAAAATATGCAAACACCAAACTGAGTTTAGTCAGCTTTCACTACTGTAACAGATACCCAAGATAACCAACTTAGAAAGAGAGAAAAGGTTTCTTTGGTTGAGTTTCAGTCCATGGTTGGTTGGCTCTGCAACTTCTGGGTGGGTAGTAAGACAACCCATCATGATGGTGTGCATGGTGGAGGAGGTGTTCAGCCACTGACCAGAAAGTAAGGGGTGGACAGGTAAAGAGTTCCACGTCCCCCGCCAGGACATGACCTCAGCGACCTCACTTCCTCCCACTGGACCCTAGCTCTGTTCAAAGAGTCGCACAACATCCCAGTGCTATGTGCTAGGGATCGATCCTCTCACACCTGGGTCTTTAGGGGGCAGAGCACAAATCATTACAAACAAGCAAGCAGCCAATTTAAAATCATGTGTTCAACTGTAAAAGCTTTAGTCTTTCCCACGTTACTTTTATGAGAAAAGCACAGCCAGCTGTATTTGAATAAAAGTCAGTGCCACTACAAAGAAGGCTATTAGATCTTGAAGATATTTTAGTGGTAAAAGTTAAGTAGAGACCTGGGGATCATGCTAGCAATCTAGGAAGAAATGGAATGGGTCTTTCTTTAAACTGCAGGTATAAATTTTCCAGAGAGCATTGAAATGTTGTACACCTGATAAGGACAAGATAGGAGAGCAAATGATAGATGTCATTATCTCAGAGGGTGAAATTCTATCAGAGTCTCATAAATTACATCACAGGCATGCTTGCATAATATTTACCAGAATAAATTCATAAATTGCATCTATATATTCATACTGTTAGAGTATTCATACTTAACATAAAATTAGCACTGTCAGAATTCAAGATAAAAATGTATCTTGAAATAAGCTACAAAAATTATTTATAGTGTCCTTTAAAATACTGCCAAACTAAGAAGAATACAGTTAATTTCTATTTTTAAGAATCCTAAAAAAAGCAAGTGACTTAGAGGAAAATTCTGAACTTTGTTTCTGAACCCTAATTCTGAGTAAGAGTACAAAGATTAAGAAGACAAAACAGTACGCAGCTAGAGCTTTATTCTATTTGTTCTGGAATGTTGTAAATTCAACTGAGGCGTTTTAGAGAAAAAGTTAGCAAGATAAAACAAATGCACAGTGTGCCGGCTTAGGTCCTTTGATGGATCTAGCACTGTGGGTACGGGATCTAACCCTGTTCCCCTTCACCCCACTGTTCTCCCTGCTGTGTTTTGTGAGGGGAACACAGCACCCTGAGATCTTTGGGCCACGGAGTGAAAAGACGTGACCCATATGTTCCTCTCCCAGCTGAGGCCTCGGTATGTCATTCGTTAGCTCAGGGTCCTGATTTTCTCATTTGGATACCTGGGAATACATGAGATGACATTCCCGAAAGCATTCTGAAACCCTAGTGTGCCATAATACAAAACAAGCTGCATGGAACACTCATTATTTCCACACATCATAGCCCACTCACGCTGGCCACGAGTCACTTGCTCCCCAATTTACCCAGACTGCCATCATCTGACACAGGTGCATCTGAGCGTCCAGCATCGGCTCTAACTTCATAGAAGCCCTTCTGACAATCGCTACTGATGGTGATGTCTTTCTTCTTGACCTTTCTCGGTCTTCTGAGGCCCAATTCATTTGTATCCAGGAAATAAATATCTGTCCTGTGTTCTCTTTTGATAGCTTAAATCATAGCCTTTGGTCAAATGCTTTACATTCAGTGATGTCTCTGTAAGAAATGTACTGTTGGGAATTCTAAGTCTGCTTCTCTTTTTAAATTATTTTTGCCACACATGGCACTGACTTCAGCTCTACACATCTACTGTCCTTTGAGGAAAGTTGGGTTACATTAACAGAGGGAGCACTCCTACTCCCGCAGCATAACATTTTGTATCTTTCTTTCATGTGCTGTGACTTTCAGCCAACACATAGGTTTATGCTTTATGCCATGAGTTTATCTTCAATTAATTTCCAGGCTTATGATAATCTACTAATGGTTCTCTCATGGTTGGCTGCAGGAAAATAATCACAAAATTATGAAAACAAAGAATGCTAATGAGCAAAAGAAGTGTTATGAAAAAATAAACATCTGCTCTTTTTATATGTACTTCACACTCGATAGAAGTAAGATATTCTTCATTTTTCTGAAAAATTGTGAAAATAGTCATGTCTTTAAATTCTGCTTGTGCTCAATCTGGTGACTTGCTGTTGGGCCAGTTCATTAATCTTTCTCAATGTAAGTTTTCCCATCTTCAAGAGGATATAGTATAGAAAAATGTTTCTCAGAGACTTCGGGAAAATAAAAATGGTCCATTTTAATTTCTCAGTGCGAGGGAATATTATATAGTATAAGGCCAACAAAAGAATTATTTTGGTATGTAGCACAGGATTTCTAGCTATCATTACATGCTTATCTAATAACTCAATATACACTGATTAATTTTCTAGGTGCTAGAACACTATACTTGACACCCACAACTCAAAGGAGGAGAGGTTTAATGTGGTGCATGGTTTCAGTGGGTTCCATCCATGGTCAACTGCAAGATGCAGTGGTGGCAGAGGGCCACTGTGGAGCCAAGGTGTTCAGTTCATGGCAGCCGGGAAGCAGAGCAGGAAGCCAGCGCCAGCCAGGATGGCGCGAGGTGTACAAGTAGATCCCAAAGCTGCCCCGCCATGACTTACCCAGTGCACCGGAAAAGGGCTCCCATGACCCCCCAGGCAGATTCCAAAGCCAATCAAGTTGACGCAGCACTCTAATGCCACATCCCAGCACGTGGAGTTGTCATTTAGTTTCACAATCTGATATTACTCAGTAGTTGTAAACTCAAAGACTTGATTAGATAAGTACTGCTATGGTTACTAGCTATCGCCAAAACTTGTTAAAATGAAGCAAAAGTATGCCAAGATCATAGCCAATGTAAATTATTAATAATATCTATACAGCAATGAAAATTAAATACTTGTGCTAATATATATGTTAATATACAACATTGGTATAATTTAATATATAATAACATATAAACACTTTGTTGTCATATCATTAACAAGTATCACATTTTTCTCTGAAACTGTGCAGATGCCAATAATGTAATGATGCTAATAATTTCTATATGATGGATGCCTACATTCAGTTTGACACTGGGAAGAATACACATAAATACTGTGTAGTACACTAACTTCCAAAGGGCTGTGTCGGTCAGGTGTTAGGGCTCCATATCTCAATGAAATCACCTCCCTGGGAGTGGAACACAGGTCGATGTCTCAGAAGCTGAGCTGAGAGCTGGGCAGGCTTCTCACACCTGCACCCTGCTGTGCGCCTGCCATGTGATACAGGGTGAATGGGGGACACACTGCATAGAAGCGGGGAGTAAATGTATTTTTCAGTGTCCCAGTGCACCTCATTCGGGGCTCATGTGAGGTCTCTACCAGCGCCCAGGGAGGGAAACTGGTGGAGCTGGTCATGCAGTTACCTGGACATATGTGCCTCAGGGTCCAGAGAGAGATGCAGGGAGTTCTGGAGCCACTGTGCTCAGCCCCTGGCCCTGCCCTTTGTGGAGGAGGATGCAGGACCCCAGAAAGAATGAGGAGGC
Organism: Dolichotis patagonum; assembly: GCA_004027295.1. NCBI lineage: Eukaryota > Metazoa > Chordata > Mammalia > Rodentia > Caviidae > Dolichotis > Dolichotis patagonum. Next base: position 62,917 of record PVJX010006074.1, on the reverse strand, counting down.
CACAGGCGCACCGAAGACGTGCTTGTGTGTGATCCAGGCCCTTTCTCTGTGTCTGTGGCCCCATCCAGCAAACCAGCTGGAACCGAGTTTCACCTCTCAGTGGGGCTTCTGAGGATGTGAGCTGACCCTCTTCTCTGAGCTGAAATGAAGGTTTGTTTACGTACTCAAAGACAAGGGCCTGTGAGTTTCAAAACAGCACCAAGCAAACCTTTGTGCAAAATTAAGTTTTCAAATGGCGGATGGAGCCAAGAACGATACAACCGTGTGTATGAACATGAAACATCAGCTCTCATTTATTGATCAGCTCAGGTTCTTACACTTCTCACAAACATGTCCTTTACTGGTAAATAACGTTTCATTAGCACACTGCCAATTTTAGCGAGCCAGAGCCTTGAGAAGCTGCTGCCACGCAGGGATAGCAATTAAAGAAATGAGCGTGAACACCAGAGCTGAAACTTGAGACCTCCGCCAGAGCCAGGCAGCCATCGCCGCCTTTGATCCAGAGGCTCTGGGTGGGGGGACCAGCACCCTCCTCTCACAGCAGGAGACCGAGACTCCCAACTTCACTTGACATCCAGCTCCAAACTGGAAAAAGATGATCACTTCAAGACTCAAAATCAACAAATTAGCTATGCTTAGAGCTACTATCTTGATAAAAGACCTCCTTCAAAAACAAACACACTTGGAGGCTGAAGATTTACAAACTCAGCTAGAAAATAAACATCAAATATGTTGCTTTAGGCAAGCAGCTATGGCTTTAAAATGAACCTCTAAGCAATTCAATGGATAGAATTCATTTCCCAAGCAATCCAAGGGAGCAGGCTGTGTCCCGCCATGGGCTTGGGCTGCACTGTGCTGAAGAAGGCAGAAAGCTGAGTACGCGGGACAGCGAGGTGAGCGGACAAACTAGCTCTGCTTCTCCAGGCAAGAGGCAGGTGGACCCCTTCTGACCCCCTAAAACCTGCCCGTAGGAAAACTGCTAGGAGGTGAAGCTTGGCAGAAATAAAAAAGCAAATGCAAACCACTGAAGTACCTAAAACATTAATCTCCTTGAGGATACCAATGGCATGTTTCTAGATTTGAAAGTGGAAGTTACACTGGTTTCATAAACTGGATTCCTGTAACAAGAAAACAAACGCACTGACATTCAGGAAATCCTTCAAGTGGTACATTTGTGTCACAGATGGATGTAACACACACAAAATAACTTCCTAAGAGATATACTCTACTTTTAGCTTAATATATTTTTCTTTCATTAGCCTGTTTTTAAGGTAATCACAGAAGACAATTCCAGATAAGAAAGTGAATGAAGTGCACTACTTTCTGAATTCTTCGGATCACAGTGTTTAGAATCTCAGCTACAAGATCAACTCAGGTCACCCTCCCTGCAGTCTCCTGAGATGGGGTGAACTTTGATGAAGAAACACAACCCCAGCACTTAGACATTATAGCAGGATCAGATGAGATGGTTCAGCAAAGCATAAAAGTTCCCCTTTGCAGTGGTTTTCCAAGAACTTGCAAGTGTTTATAGATTTATCCTTCTCATTTTAATAATTTTGAATGTTAGCTTCTGAAATATCAATCTATATTTACTTATTAATAAAATGTTTATGTATCCTGCACACTGGAATTTTCATGGTCCAAAGTTAGTTCAGAATCATCTGGAAAGAACTGTCTCTAGGACCAGTGATACCCAACCAGAGTTACTATGGTAACTTTGTTAGCTTGGAAGGGGAAATTATATTTGCAAATCCCAGTACACATACTCCAAAGGTCGGGGATGAAACCCCGAGGCTTCACAGCAGCACAGACACACCCTGGCTCGGCCTCACAAACCAAGGGAGGAAAGCGCTGCACAGCCCAACTCAGAGGCCAGCAGGGAGATCCTGAGCTTCTCCGCCTCGTACCCCTCACCTCAGGAGCAGGTACCAGGGCTCTGTCATCTTCAGAAGAGAATGAGGTCAAGGAATAATGGGGTCAGAGAAAAGAGCTTGCACAAGCGAACTTTCCTTTGACGGTTTCAAGTGTTAAAAGACATGTGACTCACTAAGGTGGGAGAAAAGCGGAATCACAAACTGTCTTGTCTTCCCTCTGATTTGGCACCAAACTGTTCCAGCAATGGCCCTACAGGTCCTCTGTCCCCACAGTGTGTGGGATTCATCCTTGTCCTGGGCTTTGGCAAGAGCCAGGCATAGGGCCTCATCCCCTTTCCCAGACCAAATGTGGAGATCAGAGTTAACTGGTTAAAGCGGTTGTCACAGCTCCAAACTCAGAACTGGAGAAGTCCTGGGGCAGTTTATGCCACACGTGAACGTTTAATTCAAGTATCCCGAATATTCAGAGTTCCATGCAGACATTCCCACCAGCCAGAGAAGCTTGCGTAATGTGCAGCTTCTTGTGTATGCAGAGCACCTGGTACCTGGACCTGTGGTGTCCACAGAGAAGGAAAATCTCCAGAACAGTGTCAGCCGACAGCCAGCAACTTCAGAAGATCTGCATGTGAGAGCACCTAGCATCTACAGCCAGCCATGTGGGGTCCGTGGAGCATTTGAGATTAGAAGAGCATCAAGGGGGTACAGAACCCCTCGTGCACGTGGTAAATCAAGCATGCCTACAATAACTGGTGTGTGCGCGGTGTCTTGTGGGTCGGGAACGCCTAGTATGTGCAGGGCACTTGGTGGCTTTCAAGCCCGGACAGCTGGACCGCGGGCTGGCCAATGGGAGGAGGGGGCTACTTACCACATTACAGCCTGCACAGTCCGGCCCGTTCTCACAGGTCCTGCGGCGAGCTTGAATGCCACCCCCACACTGGGCAGTGCACCTTTCCCAAGGCCCCCAGCCCGTCCAGAACACGTGCGGGGGGCAGAGCAGATGTTCATTGCAGTATCTGTAACAGGGAAACCAAGAGGAAGGGGAAACGTTCAGTGTCACGTGAAGCCACAGGCCTGTCCACTCTCTGTCCCTGAGCCAGATGTGGAGACATGGGCATGCTCTGCGCGAGGAGGGGCTTTCTGTATTTGGACAGGTGGCACCGGACGGGAGGCAGATGTGGCGCTGGCCATGCTGTGTGGGCACAGACAATGGGATGCACGGCAGACAGTGAAGAAAATGCTGAACTCACAATGCAGGATGGATCTTCCTGGCAGCCAATTAAAGGAGAAACGAGACAAAACAAAACCCTTCAAATAGACGCCCAGAAATAAGAGGCACAGAAAATATCCAGGTAGGGCATTTATCTTCTAAACATGAATAGCGAAAGAGAGAGTGCGTTACAAACACAGAGTCAGCATGGCTTTCTTTGGAGTTCATCGCTCATTCTTGAATCAAGTGAGTTCCGCGTTGTCTCAGGATAAGTTAAAGAAAAGTTAAAGCATGAGTTGGCCATGCCACTGACTGCTTAAATTAGGGTACTTTTAAGTTTATTTTTAGGCTCTCAGAATGATGATAAATGACCCCGCATAAAAAGGCCACTGGTTATTTTTCCAAAATGGAATTACCATTCAACTTCACAAACATGAGTGCTGTGTTGCAGGATTACACTCTGTACTTCCATACACGCATCCATTTGCCAGTTTTTAGCCTAAACCCCAAAGCCTCCTTTAGCTCTACAGCGAGCCACATTTCTCTGCAATCTTCAATACCACAAGTGAAATGACATGAAGTGAGGAAAGCAAACAAACAACCAAGAAAATTAACAGGCTGGCGTTTTCAGCCACAGCACATCACAGGAGGACGTTATTCCAAACACAGCCAGATTCTCTGTCACCCAGCAGGCAATTTAAAGGACCTTTTCAGTTCAGCCGTCCACCTACTGATCCCAGATTTAGCTTCTGGAGAATATTATAACGCAGCACTTTCTCCTGCGTCTTTCTCCCTCACCAGGTCACCAGACTTAAAAAAGAAGCCTCAAATCATCTGGCCTAAATCAGTCACTTATGTCATCTTTATTCACAACAGCTTTGTCCTGCAGAGGGAATCGCTGAGTGCTTTCTGGTCACAGGGGTCTGTGGCCTCAGACAGATACAGGAAGTGGACACGAGGTTAATAATGTGGGACAGAGCAAATCTGTCCTTACACACAGTGGGACTCACATCGCCTAATATACAGAGAGACGCTGCCCTTGCTACAGGCCATAGGAAGTGCATTTCTGGGGGGAAAAAATGAGGGCTGATGGTAAACAGCAACCAAGGAAAGTCTTTGGGAAGTGTAGTTCCCTGACGGAGAAGGCTGGTAAGGTCCAGCCGCATCTCCAGCAAACCAGAAACCATCGAGAAGACAAGGCTTTGAAGATGAAGTGCAAGTCACGGAGAGGACAGCAGAGCAAGGGAAAGGGGCCAGTGGGGTGAGGGCAACAGCACCTGCTGGTGTTTTAGAAGGTACAGAAAGGAGGAAGTGGAGAGCGAGGTTAGAAAGGCGGTGGGGACAAGAAGTCAAAAGGGGACGGGAAGTGGAATGGCTGCCTTATGAACAGAGTGGAAGAGCCTGGATTTCATTTGTATGGGGGTCAGAAGTCCCCCTGAGCTCTGCAGATGAACTAGCACAGTCACTGTGAGACTGGAGCCCCGGCTCCGGCTGAGGTCACCTCACAGTAGTGGCAGCCAGGAACCACTAAGGCTGGAGGAGTTCTCTGAATTCAGTACAAGGGAGAAGCTCCAAAGATGGGGAGGTCACAGCAGGAGGAACAGAGGGGCACAGACCAAGCAAGGGCTCTGACTGATGACACAGACCACAGGGACACGTTCCTGGAGCAGGACTCCTTGGGGCTGGGGAGACGGGACAGGAGTCAGGCTGCAGCTGAGGGCAGGAGGCAGCGCTACCTCCAGGGAGCAGAGGCTGAAGCGTTGCAGCTACAAGAGCTGCCTCACAAGCTCAGAGGAAGTTCAGTGGCTCTGAAGTTCCACACGTGAGCGTAGCCAAGGCGCATGGATAAGCACCGCTCTGCATCTTATCAGTGCTGGGACACTAGGAACGCCAGGGCTCCTGCTTCAGGTAGTAGCACAGTGGGGGCTCTGCAAGATGGAGGTGCTCTAGGGAGACAGAGGATGCGTCTACCCAGGACAGCAGAGCCTGGTCCCGAGTTGGGAGAGGCAAGAGCAAGGTGGTGCCCTGCAGCGTTCCAGTGGGCAAATACTAAGCGGCGTGTTGGTACTTGGGGAACCCAGAAGGAAACTGCCATTCATTTTGAGATTTGGCTTTGAGGAAATTGAGAAAACTCAGAATATCAGAAATCTGCGCACTTAATTCAAAATATATGCATGCAGTGCACTGTGAACAGAAGAAAAAAATAAAAGGTCATCTGCCTTTTTCTGAGTGGATTCACAGATATTTGAAAGGCTGGACTCCCTTAGATTCCTTCACCCTAATCTTACTTTTCACCCCCCCACACACAGAGCACAAAGAAAGTCTTACCAAAAAATGCTTACAATACCCCCGATTTTTAATAAAAAAACCATAACAACTGAGCTACAGGATCCCCAGAGAACAATAAATGGCAGTGCACAAATATTTTATCATATTCACCTACAGCCACGTCAGCACGCTGCAGGTAACATTCTACTGCCAGGTAACCTGGACAGGTAGCCTGCAACATTTATTCAGAATTAACAAATCAATGCTTGGGCTAATTTTGAGGTTGTCAGTAACTTGCCTTCCTATGTCTCCTCTTCCTGCCTCTACAGTAGCCCTGGAAAACAAGCCACCCTAGGGCTCTGAGAAATGTCACCCTCTGGAACTGCAAGATCTACGAGGGAGGTCAAAGGGAAAGAAATGGCTCGGCTCTCTCTTGCCTTTGAGTACAGATTTTCATTCAGGAACCCAGCCTGGAAGAGGCTGTGCAGGGGCCAAACTCCTCCCAGCTCCCCGGGTCTGGAGTCTCTCAGTGATGTGAGAAAGGAGCTTCTTTCTAACACCTTCCTCACACCCACTGCTGCTGGCTCACACTCCCACCAGCAGCCCCTCTCATTAGACCACAGAATGTGGGACCTTACCTGGCCCCTCTGCTTCCCACTGGCAGGGAGGGGAGGGGGTGTGAATGCTTCCAAGATGGGCCAGCATTTGGCTCCTGCCACCTCCTGTCCTCACCATGCCGATCATTTTTACCTGACTAACGAGCTAAACATTTAAAATGAATTGCTGGCTCTGTTAGGTCTCTACTATTTTAAAACACTGAAAACCACGGATGCATTTCAATCATTAAGATTTTAATTTTGCCCATGACTGCTTCTTCTCATTTTGTATTAAAAAATCTAACTAATGACCCAGCATTGGTTCTCCATAAATTATCCCCTTTTCCATAAACCTCATCTCTGAAAAGAATGGCTTTTCAAAATCCCATACTGGCTAGACTCTCAACAATGCTCTGTCTCCGTCTCCATCTCCATCTCCATCTCCATCTCCATCTCCATCTCTCTCTCTCCCTGATTCTGTCTCTCTATTGCTGTCTCTCTGTCTCTCCCTTTCCTTCTCTCTCTGTCTGTCTGTCTTTCTCCCTTGGCAGTACTAGGGTTTGAACCCAGGGTTCCATGGATGTTAAACAAGTACTTTACCGCTAAGCTACACCCCCATCTCACATTTCATTTGTCTTTATGCTACAAATTGTTTTCCCTTCTGTTTTTTTAACTTGTGAGTTCCTCAGTGAACCAATTAGAGCTCTCTCAAGAGCAGTTTTCTCTTTGGTGCACCCTAAGGAATCATCCCTTTACTGGGCCGTACTGGAAAATAGGAGACTGTGCACATATTAATCCACCATAATACTGACAACAACACACCAGAGGAGAAGAATCACACAAAGCAGCACTTCTGCTCATCACAGGATGAAGCAAATAAACTGAAATGACAAAAATAACCATAATTAATCCCTGACGGTTCCTGCGACTCCTCAGTGTATGAATGTGCTGGGCAGGCTCTAATGTGGTCCCCTGGATCCCCACCTCCTGGTGGAATCCCACACTTTGGGGAATTCCACCTCACTGAGTGTACGTGAGACTTGGCATTGGCTCCAAATCAACAGAATAAATCAAAGATGAGGGGACATCGTTTCTGCGATCATGTCACAAGATGGTGCTGCTCCTACTTCATGAAAAATCTCCCTTATGGCCTTTGAGGGAGCAAACATTACGGTAAGGAAGTCTCAGGTCTCAGGACTTGAAGGTGGCCTGGGGGTTAACAGCCAGCAAGGACTGGGGCTGCCAATGGCCACATGAAGTGGGAGGCAGATTCTCCTCCCACTGAGACCCAGACAAGGCCACAGCCAAAGCCCGCCCTGCACTGTAGCCTTGTGCCGGCCTGCGGCCCAGGTGAGCTGGGTCCAGGCTGTGAGCCCACAGAAGCCACCGGCAAATCATCACATGGTGCTTTAAATAGCTATGCTCTGGTGAGTGTCATGGGACCAGGCTAAAACAGATTCGGGACCATGAAGTGTGGTGCTAATGTAAGAAATACCTAAAAACGTCAAAGTGCTCTGGTGATCAGGGAGTGAGGATAAGCAAGCATTCGGAGAAGCATAGTAGAGAAGACTTAAATCATTTTGCACAGAATATTAGTGGGATTTATTTTGGTCTTTGAGGGCACAGCCAGTGAAAGTTTAGAAGGAAATAGGATAAAACTGCAACAGTAACACAAAAGATGACCAGATCAGAAAACTGGTAAAGGACTTCAGTAGACTTTTTCTTTCAAATAAAACTGACAATTAGCCCAGGTGAACATGCTCACCAACATTTAGACGTACAGAAGGTTCCATCAAAAACACAGTGAGAACCACTTAACACCATCTATAAACAAAAACAAGAACATAATAATACAGAGAATGCAGGAAACTAGAGCTCTCACACATGGCCCATCAACCGCAGAATGGTAAAAGAGGTGTGGTATTTTTATACATTGGAATATTACTCAGCTATAAAAAGGATGATCTTGAGGCTTTTATAGGTTAATGGAGGCAACTTGAGACTATCCTCATAAGTGAAATAAAATAGGCTCACATTTGTAAATATCTGCATTGTCTCCCTAGTATAAAAAATAATAAACTGAAAGAATAATAAGACTCAAAATATACAATAGATATTGTAATGATGAAAGGGAAAGAAAGTGCTCAAAAGGAAAGAACAATCAGGGTAGAGCAAAGCAGAAAAGGAAGAAAAGATAAGATGGAGGTAGGTATACACATATAACTGTATGTATGTATATGTGTGCAAGACAGATAACTGTACTACTAATTCTCTGTTCATCAAAAAGAACGGTTTTGCTGTCATTATTTGATTGATCATTTTTTATGTCTAAATCTTATAACCTAAACAACTACTTCCAAGATAGCAATATGCAATATATTAACTAGTGTTGATTTCTTACTGTGTTTTTTGAAATTCTTTATTATTTATATCCTTTTTTCTGTTTTGCTCTTTTACAATAAAAAAAAAGAAAGGAAAGAAAGTCCACTACAAGCTACTGCACTGATGAATCTTGAAAGCATTATGCCTACTATAATACAAGAAGCAGAACATGTAAGTCTAAAGTGAATTGCAGAGCTAAGGAAATTTCCAAGAAAAGTGTTGAAGGTATTGCCTGATTTCTTCCTGCTGGCTACAGTAAGATGCAGGAATAAAGAGCAAAACTGAAGATCAACTTTTAAACAAAAGGAACAGGGGCTGGATCCATGTTGGAAACTGACTTCTTGTGACAGCAAAAGATGTGAAAATTTAGAAATACCTTCCAAGTACTGTTACGAAGAGCTAGCATAGAATAAAAGCAGAGGGTAAGGATATAAAATATCTTGTTTAAACTTTAGGAAGACAAGAGTCAAAGAGTAATCTGCAGGCATCCAAGGCTCCTCCAAGGGTCCAGAGCAAGTGTGTTCCCACATCCTCTCCAGCACAGAACAGGGCCCCACAGTGGTCGGAGGGGTGACCACTCAACCTCGTCTGCAGGACCCTAAGGCAGAGTGGAGCAGGCTAGACAGTGCTGTGAGAGCGTCTTTTCTACGTGGAATACATAAGGAGAGCAAAACATATGTGAATGTTCAAATTAAAAAACAAATCTTCTCATTACAAAACACATTGCCATTAATCCTCCCCGAAGCATTCTCCCTTGCTTGGAGCACACTTAGCCCATCATGCTGGCCACCTTCTCAATGCGGTTCTGGAAATCATTTGTGCCTTTTTTCTGCCTGCCTCAATGTCTTGAATCAATTCAAATTATTTATACCAATTTCTGTAAAGGAAAACGTTACTGTGTGTGCTTGTCCACCTTAGTCACTGGATCTGGCACTTCTGGCTCTGCCCCAAGACAGAGGGACCAGGAAATGTGGAGGATTCAAATGAATTGAAGACATCAAGGCAGCCACTGTAGTGCAACAAAAGACACCCAAGAGAAAGACACCAAGGACCCCAGAGAAATCTGATGTATTTTGGTAAAAATACTACAAGCTTGGACTAAAAGACACAAAGAAAGTGCAAACTAAAGGCTGCTGGAAACTCAGTGTCCTAATGCAGGCAGAAGCTGGACAGGCAGGAGAAACCATCCACTCGCGGATACAGGGACGGACATCTGCTGCTTTGTGACAAAGGAAGGCCAATTCAGGGAGCAGAGCTAAGAGCCCAGAAGAAGACCCCAGGGCCACAGGGTGTGATGGCCAGACCTTAATCAAGCAGCTCTGACACTCATCTGGCTAGATTTCACAATCTCTAAGAACTGGCCATTCTCCCGTCGTTTCCCCTTTCCCTGTTTTTGCACAAGAAAGTGTCGCGCCATCGTCTTTCTCCTGCCTTTCTGCTGGGTGCTGAGTGCTGGTGGCTGATAAACCTGTCTCTTTGGTTTTAGGGGGCAACAACCAAGAGGTGCTTCACCTGGTGAGCTGCACCACATCGGAGCCCAATGGAAGTGGCAGGATTCTGGGCCACGGCAAGAGGAGAAAAGGGATTTTGTATGTGGGAGGCACGAGTGACTGGGAAACAGAGAATCATCAGTGCCAGATAGACTGCAGTGTGACCCCAGTGATGTGTGTTCACATCCTGTGTAAACTCCTCCTCCCAGGTGTGGACAGGACCTGTGAGTGACTTCTAAGTAACAGAAAGTGGAATATTTGTCAAGAAACTGGTGCAATGCCTGGCTGAAAAGCATGAAACCTTGGTTTCAATTCCTTAATATGCTCACCCCGAATACTGACAGCAACCTCGCGAGCTTGGAAGAGAACTTTCCCTGACCCAGCACCAGATGTGACCAGGATGCGACTATGGCCTTGACTGCTATCTGCCGAGTCATGAGCAGAGGCTTCAGTGACCACACAGGACATGTGACCATGACGACGACCAGACAGTAAATGCATGTTGCTCCAGTTTGTGGAACTACTGTTACACAGCAGGGAAAAAACCAACTCAGATCATATATTTGCACCTGGAGGATATTTACAGTTCTTCCTTCTGCCTCCCTCAGAGCCTAAGGGGAGTGGGCATTTCTACTCAGTCCTTGCTACGGAAGAAAATCGTTTTCAAGGAAATGTTAAAAAAGAGAAGTAGTGTCATGCTTTGGAAAATACATATGCAAATTAAATGAGATAATCTCTCTTATTTGGGGGGAAAACGTGTAATGTGAAAATTTTGAGATTCTTCTTGCAAATAAGCTCCTGCTGAATTATCCTATGAACTGGAGGTTCTTTTCCCAGATGAAGTCATTAACTATAATTCTAGCATGAACTCAGGGATGGTGAGTCAGTTCATTCCCTTGTGATCACACACAGCTTCTTTAGGTTTGATGACATTTAAATAAGCATGATGTGCTTAACCATTTCCTATCAAGATTTCATTTAATTCTCAAATATGCTCACCGTCAGAATCAAGAGGGTTTTTCTTTTGTATGACTTAGGTGGAGGCCTCCCACACAGCATAGCAAGGGTTGTAAAATGCTTTTGCTTTTGAAAACAAAGTTCTAGTTACAGTCAAGGTTTTGATAAACCTGATGTAAACCTTCAGAAAGGTAACTCAGTAGAGGCATCAGTATAGAACTCCATATGGTCCTCATTCTTACCATTCATCTTTTTTACTCCAAATTTCCCCCATTACAGATACAGAACCCTAATAAACGTGTCCTCTGTAAATAAGGAACATTCCAGGTATAAAAGTTCTCCAAATGCACTAGCCATCTTTTCTCATAATGGCTTTCTGGCAGTGTAGCTTTTTGAACAAGCCTGCGTGGACACAGACCGTGGCATTAGCGTGCTTTAGCTGAGAAGCTCCTCGCTCGTGCTCAGGCTGGGAGACAGGGTGACACCTGTCAGGCTTGTGACAGCGCCTAAGTGACTCTGCACAAGTGGGCTGCATGACGTGACAGATTCCAGCATTTAGAAACTTCTGACCGATTTTAAATCTTACATGGCTTGGAAATGGCAAGGAGACAATTCTTCCATAATTGACTTTCCCACTTATCAAATGGTGTTAGATGGGAAATGACAGCCTGATCTCAGGGAACCACTTCAACGCGACAAACTCTGCATGTAAAAACCATCTTCCTTTCCCTAGTCATTGAAAGGAATAAAATCTTAATAGGGAAATGAGGAACACACTGCAGAAAAGAAAGGAATTGCTCTGCCTGGTTGATTTCAAGTTGTAACAAATGCCTACTAGTAAACTACCTGTACAAGTAACTTGCTGGTTTTGTTGGTGTATTGTAGGTGCCACAGGCATCACAAAGAACTGTATACAGCATTTTTATAAAAGACTCTGCTAAACTCATCGCCAAACAAATCTACTACCTTTCTATTAAAAAGCACTGAGAGCCATTCAGTAAGTAGATGTCAGTAAGGCGGACATTGAATTCGGAAAGCTTTGTGGAAATTCGCCTCCTTGAATTTTCTCCCTGTGGTGCCAAACTAACCAGCCAAGAAAGTCAGTGATCGCACGTGTAGATTCTGAGGCCAAAACCAGATGTTTGATTCTACACAAAGAAACAGATTGTTAGGTGTAAGCCTAACCTGGAATGTGACTGTGATGTGCTGAAAGGTTGAAACCCACATGGGAGGGCTCTGTGGTCTACACTGCTGCTGCAGGGAGGAGCCCAGCAACAGAGCCCCGTGTGGCCTAAGTGTCACCAGGCACTGAGGCCGGCCTCACCTGTACCCCAGCCATGGCGGTTAGTACTGATGGAATCCTTATCCCACCCGCCCAGCAGCACCTGGACTCGACCTTCCCAGCCTTCCAGCAAAGTATAGCCTCTGGTGCTACGAAGCCTAAATCTCAGGGTCCTTCCCTAGCACACTCGCTGTCTCCAAGAGCCTAGTACAGAGGAGCCTGCAGTCCCTGGTTCCTGGTACCTTGGAATTGCCCAGCTGAGACAATCAACAGCGGACTCCGGCAAGGAGTGGTGCTGTGAAAAAGAAGAGGATTCCACTGAGTCAAAGAGATGCCATGGACAAGGAACCTAGGTACAAAACTATGACTGACCACACTAGGATCAAAGAAGTGGAGGAACAACGCAGGCAGAGAGCAGGCACATACCTCTCCTCGCGGTTCTGGCCCACGCACACCCGGCCCCCGTGCCTCGGCGTGGGGTTGCTGCAGGACCGCTGCCGCACCTGGAAGCCAATGCCACAGGTTGTGCTGCAGGGTGACCAGGAGGTCCAGGGGGTCCAGCCTCCATTCCTGGGGGAGAGAAGCAAGAGGATCTCTCTGTGACACTGGGTTGGAGAAGAAGCCCTGTGTGGACCCAATGCAAATGCACAGGACCTTGGGTGAAGCATCTGATTGAAACACCAGCTTTGCGACAGAACAGACTGGGCCACTGCTGACCTCATTTCAGTTACTGAGAATCCCCACACCCATCCTCTCTCTCTTTCTTTCTTTCTTTCCTTCCTTCCTTCCTTCCTTCCTTCCTTCTTTCTTTTGATTTTAAAGTCAAGACAAGAAATTTGAGAATCCAATTTGATGTGTACTGTAAATCATTTAAAATGTGCTATATCAGACACTTACAATACTTTTGGTATGAAAATGCTAAACCACTATAGAATAATATTATTTTGCAAGAAAACATTTAGAAATGAATTCCTAAGCCTCTAGAGTTTGTAGGTTTATTTGACTTGTATTATATCCATTATAATATATGCAAAGTACTCCTCTGGACAAAACAAACACCTGACATTATACACAGCATGCTTTCAAAGCCAGTAACATCAGCAACTCTCCGGATACCACTCACTTTGATGAGGAGTTCCATCATGTTTCAGCTTAAAAGCAAACTCTGTTTAAAGTGAACGGACTATTCAATTTCAGATTCTTGGCTCTTTTCTTGAGAACTGTCCAAGATTACTAAGACCACAAGTAAAGAGTATAAATTCCATAAATCTATATGTATGCATGTTATTAGAGAAATATAATAATGTAGATATATGAGTATAAAACAAAAAGAAAATAAACAAACCTTACAGTATTTATTTATAAAAGAAACCACTATTGACAGCTAGAGGAAAAGTATTGTATTTTTTTCCTTATTGTATTTTTTTTCCAGTCTGTATTCAGACTGGTTATAATTTAAATATCTTCCTTAGCACTTTTTAAACTAGGCTAAGGCTATTAAAAATAAATTGTTGATAGTTTAGAATTTTAGGTGTTAAAATAGTCTATTCAGAGGAGACTCTAAATGCCCACAGAGATGGCCTACCACACATGGAATGTTTTTCTCCTTCTGCTATCACATATGCATTCCCATGGGTATGTGGTATTTCCACCCATAGGATTCAAATTTTACTTGAAAAAAATCAGTGCATGCTAAATCTCACTTTTATTTATGTATTCTTTTAAAGATATTAAAACCCATGATAATGTCACTGAAGATATGGTTATAAATAAGTAGAAAACTTTAAAATAATTTGAAATGAAAACACTTCTGAGAAAATTCTTAGTATACTTCATTTCACCATTTTATTTACCATAACTTAGTGCTGTAAATAAAATATACAGTGATAGCTTTATGCATAGCATAAAAAGTTACTTTACGACAGTTTCATCAAAGTAAGAGATACCCCTGTGTTTCTCATAAAAGTAATCTGCCAGTTTCTCATACCCTTCTATTACAGATTATCCAAGTAGTAAAAAGAATTAACTGAGGACTAAATTATTAAATAATAGAGGAAAACATTGCTTTCAAAATTACTTGGAAATTCTTAATTTCTGAAAGCTTTTAAAAACATAAAATTTTATGACATAGTCCACTTATAATGTGCATAGTATGTTTTATACAGGAGTGTAAGTAAATAAAGATATAGAAGTGATGTATAGCAAGTGAGGGAGTAATTAAGTGTAATTTTATATATACACACACACACACATACATATATGTATATGGTAGATGATTACTGGATGCTACTTTTTCTTCGCCAGCTATCTCATCTACCTCTGTGTCTAGCAAAGACAAAGCAGCATCCAGTAATCACCTACCATGAGATGCATTCTGAGAATTAAGTCAGTATGAAGCAATTCACCTATGCATTTAGAGCATTGCTAAACCTGGTTCAGTTATTAGATCTCTAATTTCATAACAATCCTTGGTTGTATTGCAAGGTAGTCTACCGAATGGGCCTCCTAACTAGAGCAAGAACTGTGGACCAGACAACAAAGTCACAGTAATGCACTTGCGGTATCCTTTGTACTTAAATAATATACAAAATACCAGCTATTTATTGTTGTCTTCGAACAGTGGGACTCTGCCCAGCACCAGCGGAGGCCCGGCTGCACAGAGATCATTCCTTGGAACTCCTTTTGCTCTTGTCTCCTGTCAGACAAAGCAGCTGCACCTGCAGCCCTCATCGGCGCTTTCAGCTCCGTGGAGCTCCCACTCCGACCGTGGACAGTTCCTGGGCATGAGGCCACCCTGCCTTGGGCTCTCAGCATGGAGCATCAATGTCATTTTTGCCTCCCAATCAGTGACTTCACAGATGACTGTCCTGGTGGCTGGTGCATATTAGTTAGGCTCAGGAAAGGGAAGCCATGCTTTTGCAATACCCTAAGTTACTAAATGAGAGAGGAGGGAGCCTGCAGTCTGATTGCTCTGATGCTTGTGGCTAGGACACGGGACGGAGAGATAAATCCAGTATAGTTGTTAAAAACAAAATCAAACAAAACCATCTAAAAATCAAGCAAGAGCATGACAGGCAGAGGCTGCAGGAAACCCCTTTGGGGGGTCATGGGAGCTGAAACCTCTGCAGGTCACCCCAACTCCAGCTGAGCAGGGTCTCCGATGCTGATACACTGCAGAGCACAGCAGAGCTCTCCCAGCAAGGCTTGGCTTCTTCCGGCTTCCAACTGAGGTGCCAGCGATGACTGTACACCAGCTCCAGAAAGAGATTCCTAAGTAACTTGGACGTTTCCCTCCAACAAGGCAATCGTTTTACATAAATTAGCAATATTTTCTTAATCTAATGAGGAACATATGAGCAGGTTTAGAGTTATCATCTCATTTGTGGTTTAACAGTTCCTTCCATAGATCCTGTAATGTTTCAGGGCTGACGGGCTTTGCCTTTCTTTGCCACTTCTGATTACAACAGGGAAGGCAGGCGTTAGGAATGACGTCCCGAACCCCTGGCACCCTGAGCCTGGCACGTGACCGGGCACTGTGCTGTTCCGGGGACCCACCTGGAGCAGTTGGCGATCTCCATGCTGGGGCCCTCGCACTGCCAGCCGCCACACTGTGGGGCCGGGCTGTCACAGGAGCGGGACCGACAGAGGCAGGATCCCACAGCACTGCCGTCCGTGTGTGTGCAGGGCGTCCACGGTGACCACGGGCCAAAGCGTCCATCAACAGTAAGGTTCCTGGTCTAGGAAGCAGAGAGAAGGTGTTAGAAAGGGTTAACACTGCAGATAAAACAGACTGAATGTGAAAGATTGCACAGGAGGCAATCAGAAACCCCCTTAGAATATTTAAAAAATTGGTTAGTAAGGGAGCTGTGAAGAAGTAGTTTAGAGCAGAACAGCAGAGGTCAGTGGTAGAGAAAGGGGAATGAAAGAGAACAAAGAGGAAAGATTACTAGGAACTTTGCAATCAGGTTTGGCAGAATTGTCCTCAAATGTTAGAAACCCACAGACCAAGAACTGCAGAAAAAAATTATAGATGTACAATTATGTTGCATGTTTCAATATATTTTTAAAAAATGAAACATTGGTCAAGTAGTTATTTAAACTAGGCCTGATTTCTAATATCATGTCAACTGACAACATGTGAGTCACAGGTGTCCTGGCACCAGCTGAGCAGCTGGGGTACCCCGAGGTGTCCTTCAAATAGTTCAATCTTCTGTACGACTGCCCTCTGAGGGTCCCTGGGCCAGTGGGGAGGGGCTGGCATGCAATTATGATCACAGTGAAGTCCAGTGAGTGTCCTGATAAGGACTTTGGGAGGTAAGAAATGCTCAACAAATAGGCAGAAACTTGGAAGAACCAGCCTGAGCCTATTTTGAGTCTTTAAGGATAAAGGAGGACCGGGGCACAGCTGGCGAGGACAGAGGAAGCTGGAGTGGTGACCAACAGGAACAGAGCTGAGGGTCCCAGAGGCCAGGCCTTGTCACTGTAGGTGAGCAGGGCACTGGGGGAGCACCTAAGACTGAAGGAGCATGGCAGGAAAGGCCAGTGTGGTGTTCATCTTCCCTGGCTACAGGCAAGCTTGGAGTGGACACATACTGGCACTGCTTGCCAGTGGTAATGTGTGTTGTGTGTTCAGGGTTCAGGGCATGTTTGGAGCACTGAGGACTGGACCCAGTTTCCTGTCAAATCTCACACACCGACCTTTGTAGGGAGCTCTAGAGAGGGGACTCATGAGGACAAAGCTTAGGTCACCCTTTCCAAAGAGAATTTCATTTCAAAGAGGGAAGAAGAAGGCCTAACACCTAAGCGTTCAGGTTTTAATATAAAAATGTAAGCATCACTTAACAAATCAGGCAAAGGAAGAGATGTGGTGATGAATGAATAGCATGCTTTCCTCTTCCTGTCTGCTGCCCACTGTACCCCATCATTGGCCAAAGATCGGCACTTGATGCATTCATCTGCTGTGCAAAGCTCACCGTATTCACCAGAAATAACTCCATGGGTGACGAAACTAATTTTTGAGGGGCTCCAAGTCATTTTCATATATCACAATTTCAGGAAAACACCACTGCTGTTTGATGTGTGAACATACACTTCACTTTCGATCCATCCTTTCTCCCAACAGTTACACAATAAATGTGTCCACATTCCAACATGGTTCTCTGGCCACACCCAACTGCTACGGTTATGACTCTACCCTTCCTCCTGTCTCACCAACACTAACGCTTTCTTCCCACTAAGGCAGGTGCAAGTGTGAGTTTCACACACCTGGCTACTTCTACAACAGGTGTAGCCAGAGGGAGGGAATGGAGCTGGCTCAGCAGAGAGCAGTCCAGAGAGGACGTGAACATTCAGAGGTAGTTCTCCTGAGAATGAGGGTCTCTGTTTCCTGGGTTCCACAACCCATGTGTGCATCACCCTCTCAGACCACAGCGACTTCCTGGCACACCTGTCCTTGGCTGACAAGGTGACTGGAATCACCCCTTGGCAGAGTCTCTTGTTACAGAATCAAAGGCCCTGGCATTCGAGATTTCCCACACTCATCTTCCATCCACTGAACTACCTCCTCTTTCCCTGTGCAAAGGTGTCTGGTGTACACAAAGTGTCCACTGTTGCTTTCCCCATTTAACCAGGCAGATGCTACCAAACACTTTATGTTCTTACACCCAAACGCCTGTGTGCTATGTGACACTGCTGTTACTGCTATCACCGTAAAAGGATGAGCGTTTTGTTCAAAGAACTAGCAAAGGTGATCAGAGAGCATATCTGTACAATGTTTACACAAAACAGAGTCATGATATTTTGACTACTCAGCTGGTCATTGCGGCCATCCCTGGAACTTGCTGGCGGTCTGGAACAGGGAAGGGTGTGCTAGGAAACCCTTTGGAGCTAGATCCCATCCACTGCTATGCCTGCAGGGTGCTGAGCAGGATGGGGAGCGGGCCCTGCCCACCCCACCGGACCACCAAGGAAGATTCATCCGGGGTCAGAGGAGTAGCAACAGCTTCCTGTCTCCGAGTGTGCTGCAGGAACCACTTGGATCCACTCAGCAAGTTCCTGGCCTAAGGCCCTCCAGGAGGGGAATGTGCTATGTGGGTCGGGCTGACACGGCTGAACCCCAGCTGGATTTCCCCACGCACCTCCATCACCACGCTGAAACGATGCCCCAGTTCAGACAAGGCCAGGATCTGGAAGATGAGAAACTCAGTTCTCAATCCCTACAGAGCTGCAGCCTTGCCCATGCCCCCTCTGCCTCTGGCGTGAAGGTGTCTTTCTGGGAGGGAAAGAAGGGACAGGAATTCTTGTTGGGGCTAAAAAGATAAAAGGAGTTTCTACCATTGCCCTGATGGTGAACCTTCTAGAGCTTTTACTGACACAAACGGCCCACTGTGTCATGGGAGCCGTGGATTCATCATCACTGGATTAGGGTATTTTCACATGGAAAACACTTCAGGGTTTTAGAAAAACTACTGACAGGCTTGTCTCCTGGGCATTTCCTACAGACCTCTCTGCTGCGGAGTGGGTGAACTGTGGAAAGCAGGGAGGTTGTGAGGAACCCTGAAGCTCAGCACGGTAGAGAGGAAATAATAAGACCACAAAGCCAGGAGGAAACACAATGTAACGGTGACAAACAGATGAAGACAGGCAAAGAGATCACCCAAAGCTCCAGGCTGCGAGCATCCATAAAGGAAATCTCTTGGAACTAATCAGAAGACCTCAGATTCTGCAATACCCCCAGTGAGGGTTAGATGGGCTGTTACAGAGGAAGCATGAATCAGGAGGGTGCCGTGCTCACTATGGAACTTTTCCTCCCCATTCTGGGATAGAGCAGAAACCTCTGCCCCTTGAACAGGATATGCCAAAGACCAGGGATGACTCCCAAATGGTCTTAGCCAGTCACAGCACCCTCCTCTTTGGGCCATGCTGGGTCTAGGGGTGGAAATGTGACCCAATTCTGGCTAACAAAATGCATGAGGGGAATCTAGAGGATTCCAGATATTTCGGATAACAGAAAATTTCTCTTTCTCTGTTATTCTTCAGGTTCAGATTCTGGGGTGTGAAGATGTAACATCTGACACCTCTGCTGTACTTTGTGAGTCCAGGGAATCAGGGACCTGCTCACTTGGTGCCCTTCTCAATGGGACAGCAGAATCAGCCCCGAAAACATCCTCTTTAAAATGCACCTTAGAATGACGGTAGCCTCCTCTAAGGTCCTGATCACTGGGAGTTCAATTCTTATAGGTACACTAGTACCATGCTAACTGAAAAGCAAACCAAGATTGAATGGGACTTTATTACTTTTCAAAGATTACACAACTAGCATTGGGAAAGATGCAACTTGAAATGCCAGTCTTCCTGTTTTGCTTCACTGTTAAGGGTTCTTCAGTCTTGATGCTATTGATATTTGGCAGGGAAATTCTCTTCTGTGGGAACCAACTTGCACATTACAGGCTGTTTAGTGACATCCATGTCACTGCCCACTAGATGCCTGTAGCACATAACTCCCAGTCTAGACAACTCAAAATATCTCCAGGCACTGCTAGATGTCCCTGGGGGGCCAATACAGCCCATCATCCACCCTTGCACTGGAATTCTCTGCTTTTTCCTTTGGTGTGGTCTGAGATAAGGGGGCTTTAGATAAAGAGATGTTATCAATATTCCCTTGTCAGTTATATGCTTGGGAAAATGATGAGCTAATAAGAATGACACACAAGAAGAGGGGAAGGAAGAACTTGGAGTAAGTGACAGGGATGAAGAGGGATGAGGCAGATAAAATGGACCAGAAATAGTCATAAAATTCTGGAGAGAAAGGGCGGCATTGGCATATGACTCATGGGAGGAGGAGGCGACTGTAATGCTGCAAACAAGAGCGTGGCTTCAGCTCAGCCAGGCTGGGGCAGCTGCAGACTTTGCGGGGCTGCGTCTTCAACCCAGCACGGCAGCTGGGGCAGCTGAACACACAGTCCTCAGAGAAGCTTGACATCATGGGAGAGGGCTCTGGGCTTCATTTAGCCGTGTGCGTGTGCTACTTTTGACCCTGACTATATTAGTTTGAGACTGCCTAGGAAATGGGACTATGAATTGTGGAATAAGCTATGTGGCTTTCCTTTTTCAAATGAACAGATATTTTTATAGTTTCTTAGCTTTCCTTAAACAGACATCAGAAATAAAATTCTATGTACTGGAATTATAGGGCAATGGTAGAGAGCTTGTGTAGCATGCATGAGGCCTTAGGTTCAATGCCCAGCATGAAGGGAAAAGAACGAGGAAATAAAGAAATTTAGAATAAATTTCCTACATTTGCATTTTCTTCCAGATTACTGCCACATGGCCATCTGTTTGGGGTATGTGCTTTACAGTATTAAATATTAACACACAGTAAAAGATTTTATCAGTGTCATACATGCCACTGTAGTACATGCCAAGGACTGTTACTCATACGTACTAACTTGAGTTTTTATCATGTCCAAGTAATTATGTTTCATTTTGCAAATGGGAGACCTGAGTCTAGATGGGATATGCAATTTTCTTTAAGTGACTTTGTTGTAAAAGACCCAAGAATCAGCTCAAACAAGGGAAGTCTAGAACTTGGGATCTCAACTAGATCATTCAGAAATGTGATTCTTTAGGTCCTTCTATCTGAGAATCTCAAGGAAATCAGAATCATATAATGTACCCCTAATTGTATAATAGCTAATTTCCCTCCACCTAGGAAGTAATGAATATTTGCTCAGTGCTACCTAAGGGAAGCCAATCTTAGTTCACAAGCATAATTCATAACTCTAGGCTTGATTCATTCCTATTCAGGCAACTAACGGTCAACTGGCCAAAGTTGTAGACACACTGGTGAGTACAAAAGCCCCTAGAACACACCTGTATTTTCTAACTGTTCTCTAACCTTATTCTTTTATAAACAAATTGAAATCTTGTACTTTCTATTTGCACATTTTTTTCCCAGAATTAACAGAAATCTATTTCCAAGTTTCTTATACCTCCTGCCAGAGTCTATTACAAACAGAACATAGGATGTACTCCTCAGAAAGCCTTTTTTCATGCTATATTCATTTGATGTCATCCCAAAGCCTAGCTCTACAAATGAGCTATAAGGAAAGACAGCAGCTCTAAGAACTCAGCTGGAGTGCCCTCTGGTCTCTGATGGGACGGGTAAATGGGAGCAAACTTACGCTTCTGAGCCCCAGTTCTTTCACCAATAAAATGGAAGCAATAATGAACATCCAGTGAGCTAAATCCTAGGGAGTTGCCTAATGTGACACCTGAGCAAAATTTCTTCTTAGTTCCCTTTTCTTTCTAGATAGTTAATTTCACCATGAAATACAGAAAAATTATCTTTTCTGCTCTCTGAGCATAATGTGCAGAGTGACAAACTGGGTCAACCATGCACTTATCAGCTACTGCTTTGGGGGATGCTGGGAAGTGAGAGTAGCATCATCCTGCAGAGGAGAGGAAGTCAGACATACAGGGCTTAAATCCTGGCTCCTTTCCCAGTGAGCTTCCAGGAAACCCCCTTAGAGTCCAGTCTATGATGTTTCCATGTAAATGAGGGCTTTGAATTTGATCACTGACAAATTCTCCTTTCACCTTACGATGCTCATTATACAGAGGTCTGAGACGAGTCCTCATATTGGGAGACTTTAGGTATTTATTTGGTCTAGGCATTTTGCTCACTATTGTAGGATGTATTTTGGATCAGGGACTAATCATACAGTATGGTAGACCAGTAATCCTGTACTTCTAAGGGATTTGAATGGCATTCATGCATAAGTAAAACCTAAATAGACTTAATACTACACCACACTTGTTAAACGATGTTCACATTACACGTTATGCAGGGTCCGTATATTACTCTCACTGGTCTACATATGCCAATTTAGATCTTGCTTTTGCATTTCAAATCCTTTAAACTGAGAGTAATGTTTTCAGTTACTATTTTATAAGCAAGTGAAATGTTTTTCAATATGCCAGTGAACTACTGGCCTGGACTATAGGAACTCATCAATATTTTAAACATGTTATAAATAATATTTAAAAATGGAGATTTCCTATTGGAAAATAACCTTTAAATCTCCAGGAAGGTTTCTTCAGGAGTCCCCTCTCCAACTCAAAATCTCAGGAAAGCCTAAGATCTAAAGCATAGCTACGGATAGAATGCATTTCCTCTAAACTTCAAGATTAACTTGCAAGTAAATTACATTTTTAAATTATTATTAAAAAGATCTAAGACTCTTCTACATTAGTGCCAGTAATTCTCAGCTAGCTCATCTAAGAGATTTTTACAAAAAGCTATATAACAAAATAGCAATTTTATTACAAATATTGCTATCATTAGTAATAATTGCAACAATATTTTCCTTTTTATAGTAGTAATTTTAATAATATATCATTTCTAATTTCCTAGGTGGGAGTTCATATAAATCAGAAAAATATGTGTTTTTTGTTTGTTTGTTTGTTTGTTTTGCCTTGAATGGGGCAGTTCAATATTTACTGTTGACTTCCTTACACAGTCTTATCTGATGAATGCATATGTTGATATTTGGCCAGATCCACTGGGTGAGGAGAGAGGGGTAGGGCTCTGTGTAATGAAATCACCTCCTACCAAAGGAAACAGACTTTGCTATGAGTGCGAGACACACAGCCAGAAGCCACCTCTCACCTCAGCTTTTGAAGCCCCAGGGCAAATCCTCTTTTCATCTGAAACAATTCTCTGGTCACTTCTAAACATTAGACCCCTACTTTTCTTTTTTACTCTAGAAAGACACAAGATACTGCTCTATCTTTTGCCAAGTGGATGAGTGTAAATCTCCCTTTAGGTCATTAGCATATCTCAGATACTCACTGGAACAACCCTGGGTGCCTTGGATTAATGATCTCATGCCTTAAGAATGATTTTTTACCACTAAAAGTACAAGTGCATCTGCAGGAAAATACGCTCATTCTTCTAAAGGCCCTGCCTGTATTTGGAGCCACGTTTACATCTTACACATTGTGTTTTATTTTCTGCAAAGCAACAACTTTGCATAGTGAAAGTGCTCACACACAGGAAGTGAGTTAGCAAATACACCAGAAGTTTCTTAGGTATTTCAAAGAGACATGGCAAAAAATTTTCCTCCTAGAAGTAAGGACCTGGAGTTACATAATCAAAGATTCTCACAATCACTACATTTGGAAGCCTCTGAAGGCTGAAGTGCGGGTGTCTATACACAACAGAGGCCCCTTTCATAGGAAGGAAGACCTCTCCCACCTGTGCTTGCCTCTGTGCAAGGACCCTGCTCTTCCTAGCTCCTGCCTTCCTCTCTTCAGTCTGCCTCCTTCTCAACTTCCGGTTCAAGAACAAGCTTCATGACCACATAGTTCAGATCAAGGAGAGGGCAGGTTCCTCAAGAGGAAATGCAGCTTAGACGTCTTAGGCAATTCTAAGGTACTGGGGAAAGGCAAGGGCTTCATCTGAGGATGTGCAGCTTCTCATCCCATCCGCCCAGCAGAGCTATGTGCAGACTGGCCTGCGGAGATCGCCAGTGCGTGTGGCTAGGTGACTTTGAAACCTTTCAGATACATGCAAGTTCTAGCTGTCGTTCATGTGCTATAAGGGCAGAGGGAAGAACTGGAGATCACTGGATGAGGAATTCTAAGGCAGACAAAAGTCGGTTCCCATAAAGGAAGACCCAAATAAACAGAGGACACTAGTTTGCTTTGCTTGGATTTGGGGTCAGGCCCTAAGTTTAGGCGAGTTTCTGCTCACGCCTCCTCCGGGTCACGCCTCCTCCGGGTCACATGGGAAAGCGCTCAGGCTGTTTCCCCCAAGCCTTTCTGTGGTCCCCAGCAGGGTCTGTGAGTCTGCCCCACACGGGGTCAAACTAATATCCTTCCATTTACCCTTTCAAGTCTTTCTTTATATCAGCTTCTGGAGCTACAGCACCCAAGGGAGATGTATGGGTGCGGAGTTCCCATTTTATTAGTGCTAAAAGGGCCAAGAGTTCCCACTAACTCTGTAGAGAAAAAATTCCAAGGGTCAGTGACAGACATTATGTTCCGAGATCCAGTGGGCAGTGGTTTCCTTTTAAGACACTGCAAGCAGACACAGGGTGTGTGACAGTGCCCTGGGTAGCCCTTGGACAAGCCAAGTGTTAAGAGTTTCAAAAAGGCAGCCTGGAATTGTGAGGCTCTGGGGGAAAGGGGTGTGGTGCGGCGGTGGGGTGGTCAGGAGGACCTGGCTCCTTGAGTGGCATTTCCAGAACGTGGGCAGGGCGGGGCATACCGGGCAGGCGGAGAGGCTCTGCTCCCACTGCGTCATGCTGAGGCTCTCCTCCAGGCTGGTGCACTTGTTCATCACGACGTCCCAGCCACAGTAGGGGTCCTGGGCCCCGATGCAGGCGCTGGAAACACACGGCAAAGGGTCAAGAGAGGCAGCTTTAACCATGCAGTGACATGCAAGCCAGGGCCGGCTTGGCCCTCGTGCCACAGCTCCTGTCACTAGTGACATTCGTTTAGCTCTCTGCACACGCCAGTGTCTAGTTAACGGTCAACTTCTTGTTTTGGTTGAATTATCTGTATTGTACTTAACGTACAGGTCAGATGACCAAGTGTGTTAACAGGGACACTTAGGTGACATGAATGGAACTCAAATCAATTTTGCAAAGCTCAAAAATCACAGTTACCATCACCATCATCCCCACCACAACCATGATCTTCTCATCTCCTTAGTAACAGGTAAAATTTGTTGAAGTTTTGCATATAAAACTAACTCCAATATTATCTAGACACATAACTGTGATAGGCAGATACTAGTATTTCTACTTTATTTTCCGTATCAGCAGCATGATCATAACTATCATCAGCACTTTATTGATGAGATAACCAAGACACAGAAAATTTGAAAAAGTGCCACAAAGACAAGAAAGTACATCTAATATGTAGTTGGTTTTAATTAACTATAATAGGGACACCTTCCCTTTGAGCACTTGAACTTTAAAATGTGTTAACATTTTAATAGCAGATTCATGTGGCTACATCTAGAGTATTATATCAGAACTGTCACACAGTGATTATTTTATATACAAGATGGACACTGCTATGTAAAGACATTGGCCCCTGCCTCACAGATAGAGCCATACAGGGGAAAAGAAGAAGGTGGAGATTACAGAGAGAAAGCCCAAAATACACAGGAGACATCACAGACAAAGAGAGAGCAAACATCTGGAAACTTTCTGAAGGGGACAGCACATCAGACCGTGGGAAACAGACATGAAAACCAGGAGGTCGTGCCTGGGAGGAAGTGCTGATGGTCTCTTTTTAGGGGAAGGATACCAGCCACAGGAGGGAAGCCATCACAGAGCTACCAGTTCACCAGGAGGAAGATGAGGGTCACAGCTAACTGCCACACAGTGGCATGGGAAGGCAGCATAAATAACTTGTTAATAATATAGAAGTCACAGTGAACACATTAATAGGTTAATCACACAGAAAGCACTGTTCTAGGAACTCAACATGTATCAGGCCATTTAATCCCCCAAACAAACTTAAAATAACAGCATTTCAGTTCAAAGCTACATTTATTCTTATTTTAAGATGAGGAAACTGTAGTAGGGATCTATATCACTCTTACAAATCTAAGGGAGATAAAAATCTAGAGAGAGAGAGAGAGAGGTTCAAGACTATCATTTATTAAATTATTGTATTACTATCATTTATTAGCTACCTAAAGGAAATCAGACATAAATGCTTAAGAAAAGGCTGTTTTCCAGCAGTAGAGCAAGGCTAGTGCAAAAAGGCATATTAAGCAAGGGATTTCACTACAACGTCAGAACTCTGATAGGGAACCATAGGCATCCATTTTATTTTTCTGGTCAAATTTTAAACAAGACTGTTACAAAGGGCAAAGTAAAAGCCTTTCTTCCTCAGGCATGGGTACTGTTCTTGCCTACCTAAATGTTCTGGAAATATTTCTCTGTATACATAAAAGGCTGCATGTCTTTCTTATGCACATATCTACATGCACAATGTATAACTTTTCAACTATTTTACATATATGATTATATGACATATCATAGATGTGCATAAATGTGTGCTTATATATATATGGCATGATGTCCTGCTGTTCACACCTAATTATATATCAGCACACTATTGTCATCAATAAAGATAGTCTTTATTTGTTAGTTAGAGAGTCTCCATTTTCTGGACAAAACAATACAGATTTAAATTTCTACCTTTTAAAAGTAAGGCAGCAATGCTCATCTTGGTAATATACGATAAAATCTTGACAGAGGAACTGATGAGTTAGGAAGTTTGGGTATTACTAATTTTGCATCAAGTATCAGGGTGGGCATGCTTCTCCTAATTCTATTTCATGCTGAACATTGTTTAATATTTTGATGTGTCTCTTTGTAGTAGAAAAGAGAAGAGAATTTCCTGGTGGTCTGCTTTCATTTCCTGAAGCTCTGAGTGAGGGCAGAGCACCGCATGGGTTGGTGCACCTACTTATCTGTCATTTGTCTTTCTTGTTGTGTACCTTTCTCTCCATTTTCAGCCCCTATTTGCTTTTTCTCACGTGTCATTGGCTTTTCACATGGCTAATGAAAGAACCCATTTTTGAGCTAAAATGTAGCCCTCTAGGAGTAATGTGGTTTCTGTCATCAAATCTTTTTCCATAGGATACTATTGTTATAAAATTCCATGGATTAAAGATTGTAAATATTTCCTTTTATAGCATCTAGATTTTGTGTTCCATGTTTGGAAACATTTTGCTCACTTAAAAATTATAGAGAAGTTTCCTTTGCATTTTCTATTATGCCACTTAATTTTCCTATGTGGGGTCCATCTGAAATCTATTTTATAAAGATCCTTCTCTCATCTCAATAAATACATATATATTTTAAAACCTAGAATTCTCAAACTTCCAGTGACACAGATAAATGCACGATGTCTGGATTAAAAACACGGAATATAAGGATGGTTTCTTATTCTCCCTTCTCTTAAATTCAGATAAATATGCTTCATAGAGAGTTTTATAACAGGGAGTGTGAAGATCAGATTTTAAGATTCTCTAGCTTTTGAAATTTGGATACATAATTTCAATAATATAAATAAAAATTGATTTCAGGGATCAGTTCCACTAACTAAAATTTAATGTATTTCTATTTATAAAACATCATCAAAACTTTGAAGTTTTGAGATATACAAATCATTTAATACCATCATTTATGCAGTGGTATGTGATGTGAAAATAAACTATCATAACCAATAAATGTGCAAGACTGTAAGAAGTGTACATTCTGGGAAGGCTAGAACTGAGGTGGTAAACCTATGGCACACATGTTCATTGTTTTTCTTTTCTTAAGGAGTGTAACACTGGGTTCCACAAACACATCCCTTACTTTTCTACTGTAAATTTTTATTTTAGTGTAACAGTAGTTGATTGTGTCTCAGTATCTATTTCAGAGGGCTACAGGAAACAACCTTTCTGTGTGTACAAGGTAAAGTGTGTGCACATGTGTAAAAGTGTCCAACCAGGATTTTCACTGACACTATGCTCTAACAGATTTAGTGTATGTTTATCTGAGCATCAGTGGGGGTGTAATCACACCCACATCACTCTAGGATTTGTTTTTTTAAAGTTTTCTTTTGATTTTTCCTGTAGTAGGCCAATTCAGTACACAATGACACATGAAAAACCAGATTTACAAGTTTTAAAGGTGTTAAAAGCAAATCAGCAGATTACTCATATATGGATGATGAAGATGACCCATTATGGTAAAATACATGTCTTCATAACAGAAGAGTGATGATGATGATGATGATAATGATGACAATGATGAAGATGATGATAACTTTGGCCATGTGAGCCAAAGTTCGTGTGACAGTGAAATGAAGCAAGCATCAACTGATATAGACACAGAGAATGCAGACCTCCTTAATTCAGATGATGAAGAAAACAGCAATGTGAATGTGTATTTGACTAGTTGAAATGTTGCAAAATGGTCACACAACCTAATAGAACGACCCAATGTGAGAACTAGGTCCAAAAATACAGTGACGGTCTTGGCAGAGGTGAAATGTATTGGACAGAATTCCAGCACTGCCACTTAATGTTGGAAATTATAATAGCTAAAATGCTTTAAGATGCTGTATAATACACAAAGGCTAAAATACAGATAAAAAGTCCTGCATGCACCAATAGCTATATTCAAAAATGTATCCATTATTGCACCTCACTAGCAGAACTGAAAGCATTCACAAGTCTGATGTACTTAGCAGGGATTTTTCAAAGTAATCACAAGAATGTAAAAGATTTATGGAAAAGTGATGAATCAAAATATGACATTAAAATTCATTCCCTAACCAGGCATGGTGGTGCATGCCTGCAATCCCACCACTTGGAAGGCTGGAGACAATAGGATCTCTGTGAGTTTGAGGCCAGCCTCAGCTACATAATGAAGTAAAGCCCAGCCTGAACTGCATAATGAGATCCTGTGTCAAAAAAAGAAAATATATTTCTTTGTAGATGCAAAGACTTATGCTTCCAATTTTGAAATTTATCCTGGAACTCAGCCATAAATTCTTATTCATATGGTAATAAATTAGATGATATTATGAACAGACTTCTTGTTCCCATCTCCCAAATTAACCCAAACGTACATTAGGCATTTGGTTTATCAGTTTCTGATTGATGTTACATTTGGTAACAGCACACAAGTTGACCAGGTCAAGAATTGTATGCAAGAAAAAAGCAGAAATTCCAAATGAAATGTTACAATTTCAAAACACAGCACTGTATATTACAATCTTCGGATTTCAGAAAGATTTACATTGGCCTTGTATGTGGCAAGGAAAAACAAAAAGGTACTGCTGATGTCAACATTGTACCACAATAGAATATTAATAGGAAAACCTTGATAAAACAGATGCCTGAGATGGTAACTTTGTACAAGACCAAAGGCAGAGTAGATGTTGTTGATGAGTTATGTGCAACTATGATGTCCCTTGAAACACAAAACATGGACCAAAGAGTGTATTTTACTCAATCTTAAACATGTGTGGCATAAACAGTTTGACAGTTTTCAAAGAAAATAATAAATGCAAAATACTACAGATAAATTTTCTTAAAGGATTGGGACTGAAACTCATAAGAGATCATTTACAGCAGAGGAAAAATAATATTTGTGCACAGAACATGCAGTTTTCATGCGTGAAGATCGCCTTGAGTGTGACAGTGGAAGAAAGATTATTTCTGTGATAGATGTTTATGTCTGCATTGTAGTTCATAAAGGTTTTATCTCTGATGTTAATTCTTAGGTTTTCTAAGCAGGTACACAGCTCATATGAAATGCTGACATTTATTCTAAACATGCAATGCATATTAAGAATTTAATACTTTATTTAATTGACATTTTACATTTCTGTTAACTACACATTGTGTAATATAATAAGAACTTCCTGAAAAAACAGCAAGACCAGTGAGATGTCAAGTATGTCCTACAAAAATATTAGGAAAGCAAAAGACATGTGCTGTCAGTGTAAATGATACATATGTATTAAACATGAAGACTGCCTTAGGTGTGATAATTGAAGTGAAGATTTTTTTGTACAGTAATATTGGTATTTTCATTTTAGTTCATATAAGAGTTTATTTCTGTTGTTTATGAGATATTATGACAAAAATCTGTTATGCTCTTAAGACAAAAGTTGTTAATGTATGAGTTGTTCTTTCTAAACTAAAACTTTTGTGCTCAGGTTTAATTGCAGTGTTGGCATTTATTGATAAATGCGTGGGTTTGGTTTATATGAGCATTCATCTCTAAAAGCTCAGCCATCACTGGGCTAGAGGACTCTCCCTGAGTATCAAATTTGCATGTGTGGATGTTTTTCTGCTGGAAAATATCCAGGCAGGAAAGGCACATCAGAGTGGAAAGGGGACTCTGGTGCAGGCATGTTTCCAGGTAAGACCACACCTGACTGTGACAGTAACTTTGGACCTCAGACTGTCCCGGTACTGACACGTCAGGTAGCTGTCCTCAAGTGACCCAGAGAGTGACTCTTTACAGACAAAACAGTTGCATGTCACACCTTGGGGATCTCCCTGTGAATGGCACTATTTTCACAGTAAATGCCACTGTGAAAGCAGAGAATCATTCCAGAAGTCTCAATTCCCTTTTATGTTTCTGATGAAAGTAACATGACCTCTAGGAAAAATTAAAATCCCGAGAAGGAAACATTCCAGACTCCCCCTTTGCTCTGGGTCTCCCCCAGCATGGCCCTGGAGACCTGAAACAAAGCCGCTGTGTTAGAGGAAACGACCTTAAGCTCTTTTAAATGAAAATCTGCCTGTAATAACAGCTCCTTCCTCCTATAATACTGATGGTACTGCATGCCTTTAACATTCCACTCACCCCTTAAATATTTCAATTTCTACCCAAACACAAATACCTCTTCCATAAAAATCCCATGTATATATGAATATAATTTGCTCATATAAAATATCTCTCATCATGGGCAAAGTTCTGATGACCTCTACCTTTAATGTAAACTATACTTTAAGAAAAGTTGATCATCACACGATACTATTTTTGAAAGGTGAGCCTCTTAAACTGGCCATATGGAAAACCATGGGCTTCTGATGAATGGTCCCTTCCTTCACCCCAGTTTGAAAAGGTCTTTCCTTATGTGGGGAATATTTTTAATAAAAATTTCACCTTGATTCAGTCATTCCCCATTCTATACATATATCGTAAGCATCATAAGTGCTATATGAAGATATCCAATCATAAGTTAGCAATAGTCAATAAAAATTCTTCTTAATTTGTTACGAACTTCAGTTTCTATTTAATGTATTTCCCTGGTATCTCAAAGTTTCTGACTTCAAGGAGTAATGTTGGTCAGAATTCACCGGTTTAATGTTGAAAATATATTTATGGAGAGTATAATTTAGAGTAAAATATACTTAGAGGCAGTTCTTAAATTCTAGGTTACTATTATTGAATGTAATTCAAATTTATTTTTAATTGCAGCATAAAGACATGAAAATTGTACATACCAAGGGGGTAATGTGATGTTTGAGTATGTGTAATCGCTGTCAGGCTAAAACATAACTTTCTCCTCCAATATGTATTATTTGTTTACTATAAAAATTTTTAATTCCTTGCTTCTATCCATTTTGTGGCACTGAAAACTGAACCCAGGGCCTTCATAGTGAGCTGTATCTTCAGCCCTTTAAGAAAATTTATTTTCAGACAGGATCTCGCTAAATTACAAGATGGCCTTAAGCTCACGATTCTCCCAATTTAGCCTCCTGAGTAGCCAGGAGGAAGGGTGCGCATCATCATTCACAGCCCCCAACCCGATGTCTGCACCCTTCCTTAGTGGCATCCAGTACACCAGAACTTCCTGCTCCTGTCCAACTGTGACTTAGTACCCAGTGTTTCACTGCTCCCTCTCCCCCCTCCCTCTCCACCCAACATGCCTCTGGTGACCACGATTCTACTCTCAAATTCTATGATTTCAACATTTTACATTCTCTAGAAAGTGAGATCTTTTGGTTGTCATCGTTCTGCGTCTGGCTTATTTCACTTAACACCATACTTTCCAGTTCCATCCATTCCCCACAACATGAGAATGACAGAGTTCATTCCCCACTGCTCCACATCTTTGAATCCATTCATCCGTTGACAGACACAGGTATTTTCCATTGCTTGGCTACAGCGAATAGTGCCACAGCCAGCAGGGGAGTGCAGGTGTCCTGGACATGTTCTTTAAATTCACAACCCAGCAGCTTGTACACTATTTTCTACAACGGCTGTACTAATCACATTCCCAGGGTCAAAGGGTTCTCCTTCCTCCACATCCTTACCAACTTTTGGTATCTTTAGCCATCTTGCTAGTAGCCATTCTTACTGGGGCGAGGTGACGTTGCACTGTGGTTTTAATTTGGATTTCTCTGGTCATTAGTGATGTGGAGCAGAGCGTCTTTTCATATACCTGTTGGCCATTTGTAAGTCTGATTTTGAGAAATATCTACTTAGGTTTTACTGCGCATTTTAAAATCAGGTTACTTGGAGGATTTTTCCTAACAGATGGAAAAGTTCCTTAGACAAAACTTCTACTTTCCTTTTAGCATGGCAATAACTTTAATATCTAAGTTCTTCCTGCACATTATAAAATTTGCAGCTATGCTGCCTGCTAGTTTCCATATATGCACATATAAAATTTAGTGTTATATCAGTCAGTGCTGTGCCTGTACTTACTAGATTACCTAAGGAGCAATCCCTTTACCTGCCTTTTTAATGTCACAGTGTCTCTGTATCACTTTATTATCATAGTAAAGAATTTTTGCCATATTGACACAAGATATTCAATAATTATAGGACTCTATTAGGTTTCAATTGCTCATTCACTCATCTCATACATATGAGTGCTTCATTGAACCAGAAAATGCTGGTTATGCCATGGCAAACAAAATATTAACTGAGCTCTAAGAACCTGGCAGTCAGTAAGGAAATGAATGTTAAATAATTACACTCATAAATACCAACTTCCAGTCGCAAAAGACAACTGCAAAGAGTCTTTGAATTCTGGGGCATCTCCACACTTGGATGTATGGAGCTGGGAAAGCTAGTACATAGGGGGTGACTTTTAAACTGGGATCAAGGAGAGAAACAGACGTGGTCCATTTGATAGCTGTTAGCAGAAGCAGGCCATTCTAGCAGAGGTCAGCATGGGAAGGTACCTGAGGGGGGAGATCTTAGAGAGTCAGAAGAAGTGAATAGGAGAGGTCGCACTCTGAAGCTTGAGGAGGGAAACAGACCTCCAGCCCTATTAAAGACTCGGGTTTCCTTGTAAGTACTACACACAGAGAAGTGCATCCCAAAAACTGGGCAGAAAACACATTTCATATAATGTGGTATTTTTTTACAAGAATTAAGGTGGCAATCAATGTATTTGTTTTGGAATAATCCTTTTCCTAATTCCGAAGAAGACTTGAGCTTTTTTCCCTAAGCACCATTTTTATCATATATTTCAGAATCCACTTTCTAAAGAACTGTGATTAGACACAGCCTCTTACTAGGAATGAGATAAAGCAAGCTTCAGGCAGGCAATAACATCCCTGAGAAATGTCTTCAAAGACATCAGTAAATCCTTCAAGGGGTAAATCTGGAACATGTATTTTCTTAGATTTTTTTTGTCCACAAAACTTGGATAATGTCTATCTCTCACAGCTGTTTTGAGGGTCATCTATCTTGCAGTGAAAAAGAAAAAGGTTTTGGGAGACTAAGGATAGATGTAGATAGTTCCATTGTCACGTACACATAGTGGTTAGTTATTACGTGCTATGAATTTCTAGGGTGCAAAAAAACAACTGAGAGTAAAATTACTAAATCCGCAAATGAAGCAAAGTGAGGCACCACTGCAAACTCCATTAAGTTATGCGAAGTATTTCAATTACATATCTGGATCAACAAACAATGATTTTTGACCACTTGCATGTAGAAGGCAAAATGTCACGGGCTGAAGACATAAAGAAGAACTCAAATGAACGTGAAGTCCAGCAAGAGAAAAAGAGCGCATTTGTGCATGTCAGTTAATTCCACCATCACAGGGGACAACTGCGGCCAGACGCTGAGACCCTGGGTTCTCAGAACCAGAGGAGCTCACAGCAGGCCAGGGCAGCTCCCAAACTGGTGCTACTAGGCTGGCTTCCAGTGCAGAGTAGGGGTCCCCAGGGAGAAAAGCTTCATAAGGGAGGTAACCAGAGCGCCTTGGCCAGGCCGCGGTTTCCTTAGGGTTTAAAAGCTGTGTAACGATATTAACAAAACGCTGGGGTTTTGCTTACACAGTGAAATTTGGCTGTGGTACACAGGATGTATCAGCCAAGGAACTCCAAATTTAATTTATAATTTCCAAGAACAACCAAGGTTCGACTATGTTTATAATAGTATTCTTAACTTAGGATACACTCCAAATAAATAAATAAATGTACAACTGCTAGTAAAAACATCTCTAGGTAGGCTGAGGATATAGCTCAGTGGCACAGTGCCTGTCTGCCAAGTGCAAGGCCATGAATTTGATCCCCAGTATCAAAAATAAAATTTAAAAAAGCGTACTTATTATACCTACATTGCTAATACATGCCATAACAATTCATTAGATATTCTGTGATTTATAATGGATTTAGTGAACTATATAAACATCGATGGATGACTATGATGATTAACTGATTGACAGGATTGAGAAACATCTGGAAATTTTTAAAGTCCACCTCTGCATGCCTGCCTGTCCGTATGTAGGGTAGTAAAATGAGAGGGGAGGCCAGCTCTGAATGTGGGCAGTGTCATCCAACAATGTAGAGGCCTGGATGGAGAAAAGCTGAAGATGCCTGCTAATGTAGGTTCTCTTCTCTCTCTCTGCTTCCTGGCTGCCATGAGGCAAGCAGATTATCTCCACCACACCCTTCTGCCATGATGCTTCTGTCTCACCATGGGCAGAAAAGCTACGATGCCAACAAACAACTGACTGAAATCCTGATGTGAGGTATTTTGTCACAGATTTTTGCATAGTTTTTAAGTGAAATTTAAATAATTGACATGTTGACAATACAGTAAACAGTTCTAGTTAGAATCTGGAGAGGCAGATATAATTCCCAAATTTTCCCTAAACATGTCACTTAAAAATAGAGTCCCCATATGACCCAGCTGTCTGACTTTTACACACAGATCCAAAGGAACAGAAATGGGCTTCCCAAAGACACAGGTGCATGCCCACGTTCACTGCACCACTTGCCACATTAGAAGATATAAAAACACAGCCTGGTGCCCATCAATGAGAGAATACAGAGAATGTCATCCACAATGGCAGTGGAATCGAATCCAGCCACAAAGAGTACGTCCTGCTGTTTACAGCAAAATAACTAAAACACATTATATTAAGTGAAATAAGCCAGACACAGAAAGACAAGGATGTGCGTTCTCTTGTACTTGTGCAGGATAAAAAACAAAAGTCAGCTTGAAAATGAATAGTGATTACCAAGGCTGAGAAGGGTCAGGGCAGTCTGGATCTGATCAGTCCAATCTGTGTGTGTATCCACACAGCACACTGCATTCCACTAATGTGTATAATTTATTATACTAATACTAATGTGTATAATAAACATTTTTTAAATGTTTCAGAAACAGAAAAGATTAAACACATAAAAACTGGTATAAATTTCATAGTGAATAATTTTGGAGAAGCTAGTAAGTTAAAAAAACATACTACAAAAAGTAGAGGACATATGAAATAAGCAAAACACAACTGCTTTGTGGAGTTTAGTAATCAGGGCAGCTTCTTGGGTTTCTGTGTCCCGGTACACTGCCGATGGCTAGTTTTACCCTCTCGCCAGGCCCCGAGCCTTGAGCTGCTGAACTTGGCCTCCCCCCTGGGTTTCAATCATCATCAATTTCTCTCTGAAACAAACAATAGCTTTCTCAAATGGCCAAGTCCGCCCTAGGATGCAGTTCTCCAAGGAAGGCTGCCAGAGCTCAGTCAGTGTCATACTCAAGGATTAAACGCGGGCAAAGGGGAGCCCAGAGAGAACGGATGCCCAACGTATGGTTTCACCACTCAGAGAAGGGAAGTAATCACCATGAGTGATGGCCTGAAAA
Source organism: Dolichotis patagonum (assembly GCA_004027295.1). Classification (NCBI taxonomy): domain Eukaryota; kingdom Metazoa; phylum Chordata; class Mammalia; order Rodentia; family Caviidae; genus Dolichotis; species Dolichotis patagonum. Next base: position 27,216 of record PVJX010006074.1, on the reverse strand, counting down.
AGCCGGTGCGTGTGTCTGAGAAGGCAAAGAAGAACCACTGGCCACTTTCTTAGGGAACTGTGTTCCATGTTCTCAGCTCCAGACAGGACAGACTGTGCATCTAATGAATGGGACAGAACCTCAGCTGACAGGCCTAGCATTTCTCCAACAACTTCAAGATCTTTAAAAGCAGGATAGCAAGGAAGGCAAGGAGCAAAACTCATGTAAAGGGGCAGTTTCCCTTAGCTTTCCTTTAATGTCTTGTGTCTTACTGTGATTGTGTTTTACTTTAGGTTTTAGTTCAGCTTTTATGTTTGATTATGACTGACATCTGGGAAAGAGGAAAGTTTTAAATGCAACCTTGATAGAATAAAGGGGATTGAGACGAACCACTCACAGGCAGCTCGAGGTCTGACAAACACAGGTCAAGCAGAAGAGGAAAGGAAACATTGTGTATCGAACTCTGCTGACCTGTTATATAGTCTGAGTCTTTGCCTCTGGTAGCATACAGACCATTTGCCCACAGAAAGAAATTCAGAGAACCTGAGTATTACACGTAAGATGTAAAGTGCACTCCCCAAATCTCATGTGTTTGGAGGGTTACTGGATCGTGGGAGTGCTATATTCCTTAAGGAATTTGCCGAATGGGATGCGAGGCGACAGGGATTGGTTAGAAGCTGGCCACTGGGGCAGGACCTGACAGAAGTTATTCTTGTCCCCAGTTCTGCCCTTCTCTCTCTGCTTCCTTTCTGCCATGGGATGACTAACTCCACTACACTTTTATAGCATCTTTGCCTTGAACCAACCATGGACTGCATCCTCTGAAAACTTAAGCCATTGAAACTTTCTTCCTTTATGCTTTGGGCTCTGTGGGCTTTGTAACAGCAATAGAAAAGTGACTACAATGAGTAGCTTGCTTAATCCAAATGCCTATGCCAATTCCAAAACCCACACTCTTTCCATATGCATGGTGTTTTGCAGACACATGGGAACGATCATTTCCTTGATGTTCATTATTTTGTTGGCTTATGCAGCAAATAAAACCTTGGAAAGAACATGTGCTACTATTTTAAATAATTCAGGAACAAGGGCTTGGAGGCTGTAAAACTGCTGCAGCCCAAGCTTTCCCACAGGATTCTTTACCAAGCTTTAAACTTGGGGTCTCAAAAGTAAGATGCTTGAGGTCTAGATATTCAGTAACAAAACGTTTTCACAGATTACTCTTTAAGTTGCATTTCTCAATGGAAGTATAAAATGTTGCTAATTATTATCAATTTGCAAATTTTGTTCAACTGATTGTTTAGAACACAGATTAACATTTGGGGGCCAGTAGAAACTGTCTTAAAAAAAAATCAACATGGAACCCAAAACTGTTGGGTGCTGCTATTGATGCAGCACTAAGGAAAACCAGGACCCCGTGGGAGTGCATGCGAGGAATGGAGTATTTTCAGTACATGTTCTTGCTCTTAGAAATCCACTCCCTATTATAACAATGATAGGTGGACATTGAAATATTGGCAGAAGAACAAAACCTACCCATAGTCCAGAAGTGTAGTGAGGGATTTGAGCATTGTGTGAAGGCGCAGGGAACCCAATGCATTTGTATACGATGGCCTTCAAATATGTCCTTTCTTTTACTGGCTTCCTGGACCAAAATGTATGTTTGTACCACTGCCAGAGATGGCTTTAACATGAAACAAGGAAGCTTAAACTTCTTCACTTCATGAACCCCTTTAAGGCCCTGCAGTGGTTCTCAAAGATTTCCCACTTTTAACGTGTTCTTTTCTTTAGTGAGATCCCTCTCAAATTGTGTAAGGTTCAGATCTCAAAAATCTATGTCGCTTCCTAATTATAGCAAAACAAATCATAGGATGCCTTATGTTTCTTAACTTATACATTGTGCATGTTCTTATTGTGTCTTTGGCACATGTCAAGGGGTTCTTTCTCATTCTCTCAAGGGCCTGGCAATTTCACCTCTGACATAGCAGAAAGACGCTGTGTTCCAGCCCAAGCCCAGCTTGGAACCCCTCACAGAGCAGGCTCCTCACAACTGTAATTAGCATGTTGTTACAGGGACTTTTAGTCTTTCCTTCTCCCTGTTTTCTGAGTAGTTACAATAACTGTGTGCACGCAATGTTGCCTTGTTTTTTAGTTTCTGCCGTATCACACAGACGTTTTCCACGGTCATCACTGAATGGCTTTGGAACAATCCACTCAATGACCAATACACTGAGTATGTGTCATAACCTGGTGATAAATTTCCTTAGAATTGTAAATTAGGGATTAGAGCCCCAGTTATGATTCGGATTCAGTTTAGCAATCTCTGGACAGGAGCGGTAGGTGGGAAGATCAGGTCCCAGGGTGCTCCAGGATCCTACTGCAATGATAAATCCACTGGGGTGTGGATGTAAAGTGAATCCAAGACCTTTGGTTTACTTCCACGATGGGTATTCAGGCAGTTTTACTTGTGAAGGCATTTCTCATCACACTTCCAGCTCCATGAGGGCAGGGTCGGGATCTCATCTATCACCACACGCACAGGGTCTAGCTTCCTGTTTGGCATGTATTAGATTCAGTAAAACTCTGTGTGTGAACTCACCGAGGGAAATACAGTTTATGGTGGCTTAAACAAAAATTCAAGACACAAAGCACTGGGGAAAAACAATTTCAGCTCAAAGGGAAAATTTCACTTTGTACAAGGAGACCACGTCCGTGATCTGCTGATGCTTACATGATTCCTGACTGAATGGTCACAGCTGTCTCGTTGGGGTCATGTGGAGATGCTGGAAGCTCTCTCCACCTTGAGTGATTCTCCTATGGGCAGATGCTGATTTTAGAGGATATTTAGTTATTAGAGATGCCAGTCTATTAACCCCACTTTTAAAATTCTGCCCTTCAAAGCAATAAATGTCCTGCAGTCACCTAATTTCCATGCTAATTCCCTTAATGAAGTGTTAATTCTTTTAACTAGTTGATGCTGTTAGTGACCAGACACAAGCTACACCAACAAAGGAGCTAACTTCTTCCCCTAATGGCCACATCTTTCCCTGGAGTTTTATAAAGCACAGCATGAAAGATGCGGCCCTCCTCTTTTATATATGGGCTGTGATTTTTTCTGTTCTTAGACTTTCTTTTCCAATTAGCTCAGAAAGCAAAATGAAATACAACGAACACCTAAATCCCAAGAGGTTCCAATGTTTCCCACTGTTGTAGATCACCACACATTTCAGCAGAAAGAGCTTTACTTTGGCACAGCAATTTTAGCTTTATTTTCATACTATAAGTGAAATAGCAGAGGACAGAAGCGGAATGTCTGACTGCTAATTCCACACATATCTGCCGAGCTGCCTGAAGTGGTTCGCCTTGCTGAGGCCCAGAGGAAGCTGGGAGCACAGAGCTGGTCAGCCTGTGGCCCCACATTCATCAGCTGAGCTGGGACTTCCCAGCCATACAGGACCCAGAATCCGTTGTTCTCTTTGTGAATGATGATTCCTCCTGCCTTCCCTCTCTAAGCCCTTCATCTACAAAGCTCTTAACTCTACAACCTGATAGCCTTATCTTAGCTCCTAGACTGCGGTGTCAAATGAAAAATAAAGATGAGGGAGTGTACACAGTGCAAGTGTGCAAGCGATATTTATAATTTTCAGGGCAGAGAGTAAATCTAAGTTCTCTGCTTTGTAACACACGTAGTTCATAAGTTGGCACATATGTAATGGAAAGTTATGCATGCAAAAGGCATATGATAATGATCTAATTCAGAAGTCAGTGACTACCACGCATGGGTCACATCCAGCTGGTCACCTAAGGCCACGAGGCAATGCTTAACCACAGCTGACCGCAGTAAGCTTCAGCAGAGGCCTCCATGGTCCTCCTGATCCCGAACATGGGCAGAATCCAGAGGCTGTGAATGGATCATGGCCCACACAGCCTCCTGTGCTCCTGGAGGGACCATCGCAAGGCAGTCTCCCGGCATCTCTGGGTTCTCAGAAGGTCCCACCTTCTTGCTTCCAAGCCAGGCCCACCAAGGAAGAAAGCTGCAGGTTCTCAACTGCTCAGCTGTGTGCAGTCACCTCCGGAGCACAGGGTGCATTGCTCCCCTGTTGCATGATCACCTAGTTAGTTGCTCATGTTCCAGGGGACAAGGGACATGGGAACTGAGACCTCTTCTTTTATTAGGCTGTCTGTTCAAGAAAGAAGCTGAATATGTAGCAGATGACAGTTTCCTGTCAGCCTTGCTTGAGCCACAGCTTAGCCTGTCCACTGTGGTCACTCTCCAGGAAAGAGCTGAGACCTGGCAGCAGAGGACTTCTATCTGGCCAGCCTCAAGCATTTTCCTTCCTGTTGCAGAGAAAGCTCCCTAAGCCACTGGTCTGATCAGCACACCATCCCTGCAATGGCAAAGTCTGTGTCAAAGCCCTCTCATTCCTTTGCCAACACTTGAAGTGCTGTGATTCTCATATACTAGGAAGCTTGCCACGTTTCCTTGAAGGGAAATAACAGCCTGACTTCTAGACCTGACCACGGAAGCCCAAGTGCTGTGGCTGGCCTGTGCTTTCAGTGAAATGAGAAGCTGGAGAAGTAGACCAGACAGCCTGTCTTTGCAAATGAGAATTAAGTCATTAACCATTCTGGCTTTTCCACCCTGTGCCTCCCTGTGGTGACTTTGTTCCACTCTAAGACCCAATGCTGCTGCTGTGGTGCCCCACTGTGAGCCAGGACTTCAGGGAGTCTTAGCTTCTGGGCCTCTTTATAGTGTATTCAGAGTTTGGCCTCCAAGTTTTAGGGTCCTCGAAAATTAATACACATGAACGCATTTTATGAGACTTGTGTGTGGTCAGTCAACCCTAGGATGAAATAGGTGGTGAGCAGAGCTCCTTCTGTATCTCCTCCCCAGAAGTAAACATCCATTCCTGGGAGCTGGCTTTCCTTGGGGTCATCTTCCCATGCTGTTTATTAAGTGCCCCAAAACGCTAACATTAAAACAAGTATTTTCAATTTGGCTTTATCATCAAGCTCGACTGAAATGCAAATTTTAAAGTATTGTTCTAGTAAGATAAAACTTCCTAGGGGAAAAGCATGTTTTATTTTAAATCACAATGCATGCCAGCTGTGGGCAGGACAGAGGGGGCTTTATTAGTTCCTTCCTACCTCCAAGCAGGATCCCACCCAAGATGAGTGGGAGTGAAGATGCACCTTAGCATCCTGAGGCAAAACAGGAAAAACAGGATGCTTTGTGTTTCTTTGATCTGCCTGACCCCAAACACAGAAATGAGGTTAGCAGGAAAAACTTTGGGCAGCTGAGTTTTGACTTTTCCTACCCTAAAGAGCTCAAAGCCTCCTCCCGTGAGATCTGACCACTGCCCTCACTGCACTGAAGCAAAGAGCAAACCAGAAACACAGCATAAAGAAGAGCGTCAGGCAGAACATCTCTGACCAAGGTCCTGCATTGCAGGAGCTCCATGACCTTGTGGGGGACACCAAAGCTCTGAGCTGTCACCTTGTCATCTGAATAATGTGGTGACATGCTCCTTCACTGTGAGCACGGTTGTGATCATTAAGGAAATGGTGATAAAACCTAGCACTGTGCCAGATAGATAAGAGAAATTTGTGAAATATATGAATCATGATCCGCTTACAAATGTTTCAATAGATACCATTGTGCACTGTCTTTGAAAAGCAGACATCCGATAAAATGAAATCTATAAATAAGATTTTGAAAGACCAAATGATCCTTCAATGGTTATATTTGCATTGGAGGACACTGATCATTGAGTCAAGCTCAATTTCTCTCTTTAAAGACTTCAATAATTTATCTATTAAATGGATTTTGCAATACCAACAAAAAATTCCCAATATCCTACTATGACAAGTATTTCTCAAAGACATTAGTATACAACAGTTATCCAGCTCCTTTTCTATTGGTATTCAGTGTACTGTTTTGGCATATTTTTGGAAAATTAAAATTAGTTTTGCTTTTTTATAAAAAGCTGTCACTTTCCTCCTTGACTAGTAAAACAAAATTATTTGACTCCATAGACATAAGTGTATTAAAAATACCTTCTTTTCTCTAGTGAGTGTGAACCAAGATTCCTTGTCTCTTTGTAGGAGGAAAACAGTGAAGAAACACTGGAGAAGAAGCCCAAATGGGCTTCCGCCATTCGCAAACAGAATATCGGGGGCCACACACGAGCTCACCCACGGCAAGCAGGGCACACAGAAGAGCCTGCAGGACCACAGTGCAGTCAGCTCTGCTTGCCCTGAGTGAGAGTGCAAGGCCACAACAGCGAGACCCAGTTCTAGGCTGAAATGGGAAACCGTCCTTCCTGGAGTCTGATGGAGGCTCCGCACTCCTTGAAAGAAACAGGAGACCCAAGAACACTTCCCGGCCACAGTGGCTGGTGGCTTCAGCTCCTGTGGATTCAGGCCTGGCTTGAAATGTAGTTGTGGGAAATTGGTGACATCATGCCATCTTTGTAATCTCACATGGAAATGAGGTCCCTGAGTTGTATGTTTAAGCTGGACTCAATAGAACAAAGGCATCTGAAAAGGAAGAGCGAGGGGCCTCTGGTTTGCAAGACACACATTCCCATTCTGGCCACAGAATCGTCCCACAGTCAGCTATGTCTCCCTGTGTGTTATCCTGCATCAGCCCCCTCTCCAACTTCATCATTAGGCCTGGAGGTCAATTAACACAGTTGGAAGGCTAGAATGGTCTTGAAAGGAATCGTACAATGATTACATAAAACCTTCCTGCTATATAAGAATATTCTTTTGAAAAACCTTTTGACTTTATACCATACATGTTATGTCATTTGATTTTATACCAATCCACAGTGTTAGGAGAGAATGCGAGGTCTGAAATACTTTAGGAAACAGGGCCAAGAAATAATAAGAACAGGTCTCTACCATGAATCTCTGCTACTCTGTTTCTCTAAGCCACTACCCCCATGCATCTTGTTTAGAAAAAGAATGGTCTGTATGCAGTAGGTTTTCTGCATGACAGAGCAAAGGCCATTTCCACACCAAATCCATATGGCTTTGGGGAATGGAACTGAATGAGAGTAATAGGCTCTAAGAACTCTGGGACCATGATTTCCCCATGAGCATCTTTTGACAGGGGTCAGAGCACACATGCAATTTGCGACATTAAAATACTGGTCAGCTTTTGATATGCACAGCCTTTTTCCACTTCCTAGGTTCCTGGGCCTGCATTTTCCATACTAAAATCCTAAGATCTCCATGGTCAAGAGCAACATTCATGGAAGATGAGAAGACGGGCCTGGTGGCGGGCGGAGGAGCGATGGTACTTGGGTTCCCTGCACCCATAGGATACCTCCCTGTTCTCCTGTGCCACCTGCGAGATCTAGAGTCTCACAGAAGGCAAGGAAGAAGATGTCCAGGACAACACCTTGGGGAGCTCTCCAGGGGAGGATGGCACCCACACCAGTTCTTCTCGGAGTTATCAGCTTTGACCTAGGAGGACACATGATAACATTCTCTGCCCAGAGTGTGTGTGTGTGTGTGTGTGTACACTCACACAAAACATAAACACTTATTAGGATAACACTAAATATTAATGTTATCAGTGAGTATTATAATGCAGTGAATAATGCAGTTATTCACCCCAATAACTTCTCGCAGACATTATGATGTCTAGGGTACCCACCATGAGCGCCAGGCAGGTCAGTGTCATCACAGTCCGTCCTCTGTATGAAAACCCTGCATTCTGGGATGCAGGCGGTGCCTGAGAGCCAAGGTCCTGGGTGCAGCCCCAGGCAGGCTCGAAGCCTTCGCCCTGTGCCCTCCCTCGGGGTGGCCTGTCTAATGCACCGGCCTACCTGCGCATGTGGTAGAACTGGCACCGCTTCAGGGGGATCTTGACCACGTGCTCGCGGAGACCCACAAACAGGACGCTCTGGCTGTGGAGGATCTGCAGGCTCCGGATGGGCTCCCTCCTCCTCCCCGGGAAGAGCTCGATCTCTTCCAGCAAACAGCTGCTTGACGTCTGGTGCAGGGGTGCCCGTACTTTCTTAATGGTGCCATAATCTGTGAAGGCAATGTGTGGGAAGCAAACAAGGTCAGCAAGTTTCACAGCTGCTTCAAGCGTGCGTACCCCAGACACAGCAGAGTACACGGCGCACACAGCCCTGGTGGAGCAGCCAGCAAGTCATCGGAGCATCTTTCAAAAATGAGGGCACTCAGGTCACCTACAGCCCTACTCAGGTGTCCACCCTGAACAGGGCCTCGGGCTCTGCCGTGTTAAAGCTTCCTAGTGATGCTCACAGGTAGCCAAGGGTGAGGGCTACTCATTCACTATTTGCCTCCAGTTCGCTCTATTGTCCAGCTGCAGGACAAGGAACTGAGAGCACATTAAAGGTTACTGCACCTCAAAGTAGTAGCCTGTCTGTGGAGATCAAGACTGGGAAATCCCCAAGGGACAGTCTTGGCTCCCTTGCATTCTAAGGGCATAATTATGATTCGCGAAGGCCCGGTTGTAGAATAACAAACTCAGAGACATGTTGTAGAAAGTTAAAATCCAGTGGAAACCTCTGCCTGCGCTCCGCTGCGTGTCACGTAAGCACCCTGCTGCATTCAGTCACCTGGACGCTCTGGGTCCAGCTGCTTGTCTTCTGATAATGCTCTGGGCCAATTTGACTATTCTCAGCTTGTGTTTCCTTAATTGAGACAATATATTGCCTCTTACTGGCTTCAAGGACTTTGGTTGGGGTGAAGTAATGCAGGCAAAGACACTTTTTTAACTCTGCTTGAACTCCTTCTTTTGTCCCCCGGATATTCCTATGTTACGATCAACAATTATTTTTAAGCAAATGTATTTAGTTAGTTTTCCTGACAATTTACGACTTAATTCAATCCATGTAACCAGTCATAAGCTGCCTTGTACTTCCTGCTTGTAAACTATATTTAAACTGGACTCAAAGCTGGCTCTTGGCTAGTGATTTGGACTTGGTCCCGCTATCCCGCTGGCATAATAAACACTTGTCTCCTAACTGCTCAGTGCCATTCTGTTTGGTATTGGTTTTCCTGCAACAGTGTCAGAGGTGGGGACTTTGCTGGCAGGCCAGGAAGGACACAAGGTGACTGACAACTGCAAACACACAGGACAACAAGTGATGCACCTTCCTCCTTCCCTTGGGGAAGTATGGACATCCTCCTCTGTCTCCCTCTGTTCTCATCCGCTCCTCTCTTTCTCTTTAGGTCCTTCTTTTCGGCATGTTTTTCTTGACCTCAACTTTTTAGTTCTTTTCTGTACTTCAAGGATCTATTTCTGCCCCAATCCCACTCTCCTGCTCCCAGGTTTTCTGCTCACTGGTGTTTATGGGTGCTTATTTACGACTTTGGCTACTAGCACTGCCCAAAGGTGGGAGAATCTGCACCACACAGTTTCCTTGCTCAGGCTGTGAGGGGCACAGGGCAGGGACCTTTCGGCTCCCAGTGAGGCACTTGGTGTGACAAACCCCTGTGTTTTGAGTACACATGCTTTAAGCCCACGTGTCACTCGTCACTGCCCTGCAGTGTAACCTCCAATGCCATCAGCCTGCAAATCCAGGGCTGGAAATCCTGCACCCAAGAGTCATCACCCACGCCAGAGGAAGTAATTCTGAACACACAGAATGAATGAAACCCACTACAAGCCCGAGTTTCAAAACCTCAGATTTCTTGATTTGTAAACACTGAATATGGGTAAGAAGCTATTCCAAAGCCCGAAGTAAAATCAAGAACTTTTGGCTTGAAAAGCCTTTAGACAGAAAATACCTTACCGTTTTCTACTTCTAGGCAAGTTCTTAGGGACTAAGGATATTTACATTTAAAGGAAACATATATATGCATACATGCATAAATCTGAGTCTACTTGACATTTATGGGAAACATCTTCCACAAACATTTTTCAACTATGAAGTGGCTACATAGCACACAGCATTAGTAAGCAATGGCTTGGTTTTCTTTCAAGTTAGTTGGTTCAATGTATTGCTTTTGAAAAAGATCAGGAATACACAGGCATTTGCTATGTGCTGGGAAGCCTAAAAATATAGGGCCTGCTTAGAGGGAAGAGACGGTGTGTGTGCAGGAGACAGAGCACGAGAGTGAGAAGGAGAAAAGAGAGGGTTTGTGGAGGGAGAAAAAAGAGAGGGAGAGAGGAAGACAGAGTGGGGGAGGACGGAGAGATGAGAGAAAAGGGCTCCTACAGAACGGGGGCTGGAAATGAAGGTGGGGCCAGCTGGAGAATCTTGCTCTGCCACTCTCCTGGTATTTTCTCACCATCTGGGCACAGATTGGGGAACGTAGGTCCCAAAACTAAACTTTGTCCTACAGTTTAACAAAGACTCCTTGATGCATATCCGTCCATTTTTTTGTTGGTGATGGATTGCTCTCAGGGAACCATCTAAATTTATTAAAAACCAATGTCAGTATCACATGCATTTCAAATTCTTAGGCAGTTGAAAAGGACTCAGTTTTCAAAGATCTTTAATAATCTGACTTGAAATAGTCATCAGTGATCAAAAACTTACAGTGCCCATTCCGCATCTGATTTTCCAGAGTGGGGTCTAACAGAGCTTCAGGGCTTCCCATTGCAGGGACAGCCACACAACAGGGGTTCAGTCCCCACTGTGCCTCCCTCACCATCGGTGGGTGTCCGGTCGCTCATGGAGTCCCCTCTGAGTTACCCCTCAGCCATCCTCAGAGCCACTTCCTGCTTTCGTGCTCACATGGGGTCAGTCATAGTCTTGTCTGCTATGATGACCCATGTGATAGTAACAGCCAGGGTGTCTGTCTTCCTGGCTGGGACGTCACTGTCAAATGCTGGCCCTGATCTTATAGCTGAGGCTCAAGGATTGGAGACACCATGAGGTCCTACTCTGCAGGCCACCACCATCTTGTCATACCTCCTAAAGCCTGGTCCCAAGCGTGATGTCTCCACTGACCACATGTCTCACCACGGACTGAGCCCCATTCGCCCTGCTGGACTCCCTGCTCCTCATCTGGCTCACCTGGTCCATATCCAACTGCTCCTTGCCACCCTTCACCTCTACTTCCCTCACCTGCCTTCCCCCAGGGAATGCTGCATTCTCCTCCCACCATCTAGACAATGGGGACCCAATTCTGCTGTCTTGCTCCCTCTGCACAAAGTCACTGTACAGTGGGTGACCGAGCCCGACCTGGACCCTGTAGACATCAGCTTCCACATCCACCTCTGCCTCTCTGATTCCGGGCTCCAGCCTTCTAGACTTCTGTGCAGCACTAAGACCTCGGCTGTGCTAACCTGATACACACAGCTGCTCTGTCCCAGGTCACAACTGGCAGTGGTTTCCATTCAGCTGCAGAAAGATAAGCCCACTTTATAAGACAGACCCGCTCGCAAGACAAACATCTATCTGCGAGGAGAGGACAGGTTCATCCTCTGGGGCTCTGTATTTTTTTGTTGTCTTGATTTTAACCACACTTATCACAGATCCAGGTTTAGCTGACTTATTCTGTGGCTTCTGCATGCCATTGCAAGCTGCACAGGATGGGAGGACAGGTCAGCTTTGTGTAGTGGCTGGAGATTGGGAGCATCACAGATATGTGCCGGAAAAGAGGAAGCAAATGTGAGAGGGAGGGAAAGGAGGAAGGAATGAACATAGACGGGAAGGAAGGAAGGAAGGAAAGGAAAGGAAAGGAAAGGAGGGAGGGGAGGAGGAGGGAAGAGAAGAAAGCTGGACCACAATGAAGACATCATTATTATTCCCATATGTGCTATAACATTTTCCTCATTACGAGCTTTGGTGAGAGTTACATTGGTCAGTGTGGAGAGGAAACAAGAAACCTGTATTTTCCCCAGGTGGAGGAATTCCAACCTAAAGGGTCATAAAAATGTCAATAAAAAATCATTGTAATTGGTTTCATCTGATCAAATATTAACTCTGGAAAATTGCCATAGAGAACAAAACCACGCATGCCTTCTATACCTCTCAAATTCAGTGCTCTAATCAACATCATTTGCAAGATAAACACATATATAAAGCTTCGTTATCATTTTTTTCTCTGTACTAGGAACTGAACCAGGGCCTTCAGTCATATTTTTAAAAATTATTATTATTATTATTATTGACACAGATTCTCACTAAGTCCCTAAGTTGCCCAGGCTTGGTGCAAACACACGATTCCCCCTGCCTCAGCCTCCCAGTGTTGAGATAACAGGGCTGTGCCACTAGGCCCAGCTGCTGGAAGACTCCTAAGCAGAGCAAGCTGTGACCTGAAAGCAGGCATGACAGTTACTACATGAAACTTCCAGTCCATGTGATGCTGTATCGCATATGTGCCTCATCCTAGTAGAACAGTCGGTATGTCTGTGTCTTAGGTCTGCACAACATCCATTTAAATTTACATTCTACGTGAACCCTGGACACCATTGTGTACTGGAGTATTACAATATGCCATTCAGCATTCTTTATCCTGGAAGCAGAACTCAAGTTTCAGTGGGCACCAGGATTCTGCTTTGGTAGCCTGTGTGGCCTTACACTGCAGCCAGCCTAACATCTCAGTGAGCTGGTGAGCCTATTTCTGCTCAGTCTGTGAGGCTGTGGCAATGGTACCAGATGGTGTGGGTCACTCATCATGTCCTGGGGCTGTTTCAGCCCTCATCACCCAAGGGGAGAGAACTCCAAACCTACAACACAACATGTTTCCCTGTGCTTCACTTCCCTGCAGAGCCCTAGTATACTACTACACTTGAATAAAAGGTTTCTCCTCTCCAAATGCCTAAGTCTCTGCAGCAGATCAATTTCCCTCTGTTTCAGGTAAGATGTAGGGGATGGGAAGGATTAAGCACACACTCGTGGGCTACACACCTAGAGTGCAGTCTGGAGACCGGAACCTGGTGTCTAGCTCCTCAGCCGGGCACCTGGCATCACCTGATGGCAGCTGCCCACAGGCAGGTGACAGACACCCCTTGAGAGTAAGTGCGATTCTAGCTGGGTCATTTGGGAACCTGATACCATAAATGAGCAAGGATAAGCAAGGGAGGAGTCTTCCTATTGTTTGCAGAATTTCCATTCACTTACAGGTCAAGCTACCTCCTGCTGTTCTTGGGAGTGTGGCTTCTCTATCACTTTCCAAATGACTCTGAGCAATCTCCCAAACAGATACAGTGGAGCTGATGGGCTTTTTATCATCCCAACCTGAATATTCGCATGCATTATCATTTAGATCTTTAATGTTCCCAGAGGTTTAGGGTCCAGACTGGTGCAAATAGGGGTGATGGAGCCTTTAGAAGCCAGGGAAGAAGGCTTTTAAGTCACTGGGGGTGTGTCCTTGTAGGGGACCCTGGGACTCTGGTCCCTTCCTTTCTCTTTTACATCCTGGCCATAAGGGGAACAGTTTTTGTGCCCTACACATGCCCCTCAATGGTGTGCTGCTCCATCCCAGAAGAGTAACAAGGCCAACAAACACAGACTGGAAATCTCCAGAAATATCAGTGAAAATAAAGCTTTCCTTCTTATAAACTGATTGTCATAGGTGTTAACACAAAGGTAACCGAACATGTTAAAGCAAATTCATATTTAAAAAAAAACATGATACACTTGTCCCTAAAGGAAGCTATGTAGGAAAGACAAGCACAGATACACAGCATGATGGACAAACAAAAGTTACAGGAAACACTGCTCATCTTTCTTCTTGTATGGTAAGAAACACACTGGTTTTCTCAATCCAGCAAGACAAATCTTTGGAAGGCAACGTGATTGAAATTGCACCTTATGGCTATCTCTAAATGCAAATCTTCATTCATTCTTATGTTTCTTCAATTAAACTTTCAAGCAGACATAGGACATCAGAGCTGACAGGGCTCTAACGTGGTGAAATCTGCAGCTGAGGAAAGCAAGGTGCAGAAAGGTTAAAAGAGTTTCAAATATCAGACTGCTGTGATAGATTTTAGGACTTCTTCATATGTAGTCAGTGCTTTTTTTCTCAATTTTCAAAGGTTTTATTGTTTTGAAAGCATAAAAGTGGTCAGGTGCAATCCCTATTATAGTGGATCAGAAATGTGATGACTGCTGAGATCCCAAAGTCAGCAGAACTGATAGAAGAGTGTATTCATAGAGAGTGTTAATCAAGATAAAAGAGGAAGCTATGATTTATAGATAGATGAGTGCTTATCTTGTTGTGGAACTTGCTCCATGGACAACTAGTGTAAAGCCCAGGACAAGTCTGACTCTTGTGTCAGGCCAAGGCTCCATCTCTGAGCTCATGAAGTGAACAAAAGAATAAACTGACAATGAAAAATAATACAGAAACAAAAGCCTTCTATTTCAGTTTGATTTTTTTTAAAAGGAACATTGAAAGAAAACAGGTTTGCTTAAATAGTAAAATTTGCAATAAAAATCACAACCTTGTATTACTACATGCTCTGTTTTTGTTGCTGTTGTTTATTTGTTTGTTCTGGGAATCAAACTCATGACCTTGCACTTGCCAGGCAGCCACTGTACTTCTGAGCTATATCCCTGGCCCCTACTACAGCCTCTGTGTTGGGTAAAATGTAATGTGCAAAATTCAGTTACTAGTGGTTGAAATTATACTTTTAGACTTTAGGGAAAATAGCTGATGTTTTCTAATTTTCAACACTGAAGAGGCTAAAATGGATTTAATCGTCTCAGTAAGATTCCTTTTTTCACCTTGACAGTAAAGGTCAATTTATAGGAATTCAAGCACTCATTCGGCATGTAGGTGGTCAGGCAGGGGCAGAGAGGAGATCCTCTGTGCTCTGGGTGCCCCTGTGCTGAGGTCTGAGTCCTTGGTCCCCAGGATGGGGCCACATCTAGAGTAGGGTCACCTGAGTCTTCTGTATAGGAACAGCAGACTAGGAGACAGCCATGCGGAGGTGCAGAGGGAAGCCCACGTGGGGCGCCAGCAAGGACACCAGAAGCCCAGCAGGAGCCACCACTGACTGCGTGACCCCAGACTTCAGCCGCCAGAGTTTTAAGGGACACCTTCCTGCTGCTCAGCCCCTGGCCCCCAGCTTTGGTAGGGAGTCCTAGCTCACTAGCACTGGTATTCTATACCCAAAAGAGAAAATGTAAAAAAATACACATTTGTTCAGAGTGTTTAAAACTAGATCATAAATTATTTTTTTATTTCCTTCACGTGATAATGCAATTAGATATTATAACTCAGATTCTGATGTCAAGACACTGAAAATTGTATTTTAGATTCAGTTTTTAACCTTGCATGATCACAAAACTCATCAACATCCTACAGTTATAAAATATTTTCACATATTTTGCATGAGCTTTCAATACAAATGGGTCTGATTGACAAAATTATCAGACAATGATGACATGCGAAATTCAGCAGAGGATTTTGGTAAACATAAAATGAATGGTGCTATTGTTCAAAATGGTTATTTGAATGTCTCTGATGAACTTTGGGGGAAAATGAGAATAAAATTAACTTTCAAGAAGCAACTGAGAATGAAATTAATTTTCAAGAAGAAACTTCATGTATCTGAGAAAAAGGCCCCTGATTACAATGAAATTCTGGAACTCCTGGAACTTTAGTTCTGTCAGTATTTCAAACATTTATGAGCATAAGTCTTTTATAAGAAGGAAAGAGGGTGATGAGCGCGGAGAGAGGACGGCATAGAAGCACAGTCAACCTGATACAGAATTCACCATCACTGCAGATACACCTAAGGCTTGATTTTTCATAGCTGTAGATGACCACATAGGCTTCTGCAGCGTATTAAAGTTTACCACTGACAAACTGAATATTAAACAACACTCACGTGAAGTCATTTTACATTAATGTGTCAAAGCTTAAAACTGGATACACCTGAGGACCCAGCGCAAGGAAAAGACAGATATAAATTCGTGTTAGAAGCAAACCAATGCACTTCCAAGATGGGATAATTATGCCTCATCTAAAATGTAATTAAGAACTTAGAGCTTGGAGTTGTAACACACTTGAAACGTGTGAAAATGTCTACTTCATAGGAAAAGAAAAAAATGCAAACCATCAAATAAAAAATCTCTAGGATCCAGTTGCATACCTGTAATTCCAGCACTCTAGAGGCTGAGGCAGGAAGATCACCTTGACTTCAAGGCCAGCCTGGGCTACAATGTGAGTTTAAAGCCAGCCTGAACTGCATAGTGAAGAAAGCCTGTCTCAAAAACAACAACAACAACAACAACAACAACGAAAGTCTAAGATAATGTGGTGCCAAAATGAAAGGAATTATCAAAAACATTTGAGATCTTTTCATCTGCACTTAACAGATAACAAATCTGTTATCTGTACTTATTCTTTATCTTAATCACTTATATTTTCAGGGAAAATTTATTATTCACCCTTCTGCTGAACTCTGCTGTGGGCCCTGAGACCACCAGCCAGGGAGCTAAATTACCTGATTCCCAACTGTGCATTTGGCTTGATTTGGTTCTGTGCCACTGTATCTGAGGAGCATTTTTCGTGTCTGTCTCATCAACCCAGTTACTGCAGAGCAGAAGAAAACCTTTTGTGTTTGCATCTGCTCCTACTCCAAGCTTTACCAGGGCAGTCATGATGAAATACCCGCTTCCACTCACTGGGCAGCTCGTCGCCATGGCAACAGACCATTATAAAGTTCATCAATTCAGCTGGTCATTATCCCCAAGCAGCAGACGGCTAATACGTTGCGAAAGTTCTTTCTCTTAACTTGTAATTCAGCAAATGAATTAAATTGGTCCTGGCCCTGGAAACTCAGCATCACATTTATATAGCAAGGGGGAATTCAGAGAGAAAAAAAAAACAGGTCTCCTTGGCTAGTACATGCCTGAAAATGAGATTTTAATTAACTCCATTATCAGACCCAACGAAAGGATTATTTTTCCCAAAAAGAGTATGTTAGCCAATTTAAACATTCCCAGTCATAAATTCAAAGTAACTTTTTCAAAAATCCCAAAGTATGATTTTAAACCACACTCTCATATCCCTACTGTCAGTATATACACCCCAGAGGCAACCTCCAGGACTCACGGTCGGTCTTGTTCCTTGTGATCGCACTGGTTTCCAGAACAGTGCCTGGCATACAGCAGGTACTCAAGCAGTGCACACTGTTCCTTGACTGGATCCTAGAGCCCCAAGGCCCAGTTTAGACTCCCAGTCCCAACACTTACAGGCTGTGTGGGGCAGAGGTTACTAAGCTCTCAGTGTCTTTTTAACCCTAGTGCCTGGCTCGGAGCACTGGGGCGCTGAGTTTACAGGGCATGTCTACAAGGACCTACTATTAATATTTGCTTGCTGCTGTTTGGCATGCAGATGAAAAGACTGACTCAGATTTGTGTGAAATTGGGCAGCTCCCTGCCTGCTTCGGCACTTGACACACATAAGCAGAGGGGAAATGATTTCTCTTCTATGGAGGTGGCTTCGAGTCCTCGTGAAACAAGACCTCAACGGCTTCTTTCAGTAGGCTAAATCATAAGCCGGCGCTTATAGGAAATTTACCACCGCAGTTTCCTGTGAATAAAAATCATATTACATTTAAAACAAGAGTGCAATTAATAGAGGCCTCTGGGATCCTTTCTAAAGCTCCCTTCCAACCCCAGAGCTTAAATCTAACTCCAATCATTCAGTTAAGGAAGCTATTCAAGTTTCTAAAAGGAAATTACTTGCCTTAGATTTATTGCATCTAAATTACCAAACAGCCACCCAGTTGGCACCCCTGGAGGCCTTCTCTGACAGTCACAGGGCAGGAACACGAGCAGATCACCCTCACCCCCGGCTGTGAGATTTATACTGTGACTGGCTCCCATTAGGTGTCAACGGAGATGGTTGAGAAAAATCTACGCTAAGCACTTTTGCAACATTAATTTAGAAGAATGAGAGCTCCTTACTCCACGGAAGGGAAAAATGATTCTGTCGCTTTTCTGAGTTGCTGCATTACACCCGTTCTGAGCTGGCATCCTATTCTCCGAGCAGTACCAGTAGGAGTTTTCTCCAGGCAAGATCACTTCCAGCCCATGATCATTTTGAAGAGATCTGAGGTCTCTATTAGTGGCCCAAATGTTTCCGGCAAAAGATTTTCAATGTACTCTCAGGTGTACCACAGTGATGGGAAACTGGTGTCCAGAATAGAACGTGGTCTCCTCTTTGGACTAAATCTGTACCTAAAGTCCGGGTTCAGCCTGGCCCACCTCGCCTTTCAGCTTCATCTCTACCCTCCACACCAGCTACCTGAAAAGTCTCATCCTTTCCAGAACAACCCATACCTTCCTGTATCTGGTGCTTTGAATACTCCTGCCTGTCTCCAGAAGGTCCTTCCCTACCTTCCCAGCAGGCAGCATCTCCCATTTCCCAGAGTCAGCACCCACACCTCTGCCCTAGAGTAATCTCTGACTGCCCTGGCCCAGCCAGTACTCTCCAAATCCGTGTGTTCCCAGAAGGTTATTCTTCCCTTGGTTAAGCTGGGTGTTGGGTCAAGCTTAGGGTAAAGCTCCATCTCTCTGTCACGATGGGAACTTTCCTTCACACCAACTCTTAGGCTCAACCATGATGGTCACTGTGAGGGGCTGATGCGAGGAGAGGAACAGGAAAGAGAAGGTGAGACAAGAGGAGAGCTCTAAGTTCACAGACCAGCTCCCAGGTCTTGTGACTGCAGGAGATACAGAGGGATGTAGGGAAGAAGGCATCCTGGGACCCAAATTCAAGAGGTCTGCAGATGGCCCAGGGAGGGACACCGCTCCTAAGAGCTGCAGGCAAGCTACAGTGTCCAAGGTGATCGCTGGGCCAGCAGTCAGGGGCTGCTGACGTCAGTCAACCTCATCAAAGAGGGCAACTGTGAGAGGAAGGGTGGGTGAGCCCTGAGACGTGTTGACTCTTTCTGAATCTCTTTAACCCCAAGAGACACCTAAGTAAAGTATTTGGCCACGTCTTTGTGTCATATGAAGAACTTTCTGTGTCTTAGTCAGTCATAACACTCTTGAAAGGAAAGACGATGCCAGGGCCATGCGTCCTCCTGCATGCCGAGTCTTTATTCTATAAGCACAGGATAGAGGGCAGGGTGAGGACAGCCGCTCATGAGTGACAGGGGCAGGTTATACATCTCCTCTCCTAATTCAACCAAAACACTCCGTGCAACAGCCTGATTTTTTGAGAGACACTAAAAGACACAGAGTTTACATCATTTTCCAAAGTCACCCAGTCCAGAAGAGGGACATGAGGTGACTCAATTCTCAAAAGGGGTTTAAACGTCCCCAGGCCATGCTGTCCAATTCTTTTATACTTGCCTTCATACCAGTTTCACTCTTGTTCTGAACTTCCAGGGCCTTGGCCAATGGATGAAGAGTTTCATTCAACACGAATTTACTGAATTCTTCAATGGCTTCCCATCCTATCCATCAATGACTCATTCCCTTCTGCAACACTGCCAAATGCTAAAACTTATTCCAAATGCAAAACTCTTGGCATTCTAATATAACAGCAATGACAATCGACAGAAATCTATTGTGTCCTTAAAATTTGCCACGAGAGTAGAGATTAAGTGTCCTCATTTCCCTTGCTATCTTCCCACCCCCACCAAAAAAAGAAAGAAAAATATACATCATATAGTGACAGACATGTTAGTTATGTTAATTAGCTTGACTGCAAGATCATTTCACAATGTACATGTAAATTACCAGGTTATACAATTTAAGGATTTGCACCTTTCATTTTGGCAGTTCTTGGAATCAGACGCAGAGCCTCGTGCAAGCTAGGTAAATACTCTAGGAGTGAGCTCAACCTCCGCCCAATGTGTAAAATTTTATTTGGGGAAAAACCTCCTTACGGAGAACCTCGTAAGTTTCTTGTGCATCCTAAACTTCACACAGGAAGCCATGCGCCCTCTCCCTACCATGCCTCATGAACCCTGATTGTTTAGTAACACATGAAAAGGGTTGGCCTTGAGAGAACTGGCGACACCCATGACAGGCGGGCATGCTGAGGTTGTCACCCACTGTTTAATATTTAGTACCTCGATCTCCCCCCGCCCCCAGAAACAAAAGGTCACTCCGTAGCTGGAGTGTAAACCACACACCTGCCGGTCTGGCGTGGCCACCCAACCTGATTCTCCTGCTTTCTGTCTGCCCCTCATTTGCACACGTGGAACCAGGCAGAGTCAAAGGCTTTCCCTCCCTCATTTGGGCTGGTGGCAGCAGGGCCCTCACATGGTGGAAAAGCACAGATGACATTTCTGATCCGGGCAGATGACTTTTTCCTAGTTTCCCGACCCCTGAGTGACAAGACAGGTGTTGAGGAGGAGAGGTACACAGGCTGCCCGGGGATGAGGGGACACCACTGTGAGGACTCCATCTTTCCTGCAAACTCCTGACTCAGAGCTCCACACTATTTGCCTCAACACAAATGCAAATTCCTTCACTCTTCACTTATTGAGGATTCATCAGGGTCATGCTCTGGTTTAGATCTTGCTAAAAATATGAACCTTTGACACTGTCGGGACCCTGGACTTAATGTGCCCTGATTTCCTAGACTTGAGGCCAAACCTCACCTGGAGACATTCCTTTTCACCTACAGGCATTCTGCTGGGAAGATGTGAGCCACAGAAAATAAAGTGTATCCAGGCACAAGCCAGGAATCACAATGTCCATCTTTCCAAAGACTAAGTGTGCACAGGGTCTGGACTTCCTGGGAGGTTTTAACAGCTTTAGTGTCTGCTCTGTCCAGACCCTGGCCTGGAGGGAGAAAGGCAGTCAGGTGGGAGGGGTGAGAGGGGATCAGGTGGTAGCTCTGCAAGCTAAGGGAGGGCACACGGGGCCTTGGCTCCTAGATCATAGAGAAGAAATGCTCAAGCAGATTTGGAGAGCGGATGGGGGAGAAAAACCCTTCATCGGCTGACTGGCCTCAAAGCAGGAGCAGGGCTTCAGGGGCCACAGGGAGAGCATGTGAAGTGCACCCTGAGCAAAGATGAGGGATGTGGGTGGGGTGTGTAAGATCCAGGGTCCCTTAGAAGGGCAGGGCCTGCAGCTAGAAGCACTTCAGTTCACATGTGTTCCATTACATCACACTTAGGACAAGTAGAATAAAATGCTGAGCTGTGAAAACACTATGAGAAAAAAGTTCAAAACAAGGCAACAAAGCTGGTGATTTAAGTCCATCCATTTCAGGGCCCCTCTCATGAATATGTAACAAATACAGACCCGGCTGCACAACAACGTTAGACCAAATACAGAACTGTGGTCCCAGGAGATTACAATGGGGCTGAAAAATGCCGCCTGCCTGGTATTGTACCTTTTCTCTGCTTGTAAATATTCACCATTATGTCACAACTATCTACAGCAACGGTAGCTGCTGCCCTTAACTAGGATTTGGATAGCAGTCTGGTTACATACACCTATCCTGAAGGCCACGGTCAGCGGTCCAGCTGGGCAGCAGGAAACAGAGGAGCAGGGGCTGAGAGGTGGGTGCATAGACATGAGACCAAATGAGAAGGTACCCAGCAAAGACAGAGGGGACAAGGCAGGCATGCATTTTAGGACATAAGGCGAGGCCCAGATGCAGCGCAAAGAGCTGACCGTGCTGCCAGGAGCAGATGTCAAACACGGATGAAAAGCAGAGCCCACTCAGGACAAAGGCGAGCCATCAGGGAGCCTGGGCGCTGACGCACCTGGGAGGCTGTGTCCAAGGCCAGGAAGGGCTCCGAGGACCCCAGATGTGCATTTAAGGGGCCTCAGCAGGGTAAGTTAAGGTGCAGATGGTGGAGCCCACAGGCATCGCCACTGGTCTGCAATTCCGCAAAGCACAACCAGCTTTTATCCAGTTTCTGCAGACAGAGATCCACGCTGCGTGGGGACAGTAAAAATGCCACCAGCGTGTAGCCAATAGGATTTCACATAGGATGAACACTTGACAGTTTAACTCATCACAAGGCTTTCTTTTAGTGATTTAGGTCACCAAGGACCAATGGAGGCATCATTCATTGAAACTATCTTCTCACAAGTCAGTCTTCTCTTCCTAAGGGCAACGTCAGACTTTTAAAATCAATTAAACATGCCTAGCACTGAGGATCTAAATCAAGCCCATATCCTAATAATCATGGCGACCACTTTCAATTCTAAAGGTAAAAATGTCCCTTCCAAAATACCATAAATATATTTGGGTATTCAGATCATTATTGGCTTTTTCATCACCATCACAAATATGAGAAAATGAAGGTTGACACAAACCTGTCAGAGGTTCTGGTGTTTAAAACCCACTTCTCTTGGGCTTAAATAAACACTACTTTCAGGGACTTTAACTGCAGTCAATTCTCAATACTGTAGCTCTCATGCTCTCAATGTTTAACACATATTTGTTCATTATTAGAAGACATTTGTCTTGAATAAATTTCCTTTTCCTTTCTCCTAACTCAATTTTAACTTCTCAAATAAAACCATTATGTATTTAGCTAGTTCCATTTCACTCAGCTGAAGCACAGGAGTCGGAATAAAAACAGGCAACAAGAACTCCCTTCTGGGCGGTATTTTAGCATTAAACTAGTCCAATAATTTCAGGCACAGTTAAGATTTTCAGTCTTTTGAAATGGAAAGTGGAGTGACACTCATTTGCTTGCTCAGAAACTTAGTTGAGTTGCAGTACATCCTCTTATGTAACAAAACAAAACGGAGCAATCCCTGTGTTGACTTTATACGTGGGTTTAATTAATAAAATGATTGCGGCACTGGTGCAGCTTGGAAGGCTGATGGATAGACACACAGACAGGCGGCTAGCTGCTTTCCAGCCATCCATCCATTCAAGATTTATTTAGCACTTGCAAAGGTCACATGACACAGAAAAGAGAAAGATAATGTTTGTTCTTCAAGTATTTTTCTTTGGTCTACAAGAATAGCTGATCACAATAACAATTTCACGGATTGCCTACTTTAGGGGTGTCTTTAGCCCATGAAAGCTGCTATAACAAAACTGTCACCAGGTGGTTTACAAGAAACGCTTCTTTCTCCGTGTGTAGACTGGGAAGTTGAAGATGAAGGTGTAGGCAGATGAGATGCCTGGAGGGCCAGTTCCTTCTAGGTGGCATATTTTTGGGGATTTCTCTGTTGTTTCTTTTGTAAGGGCACTGGCTCCTTTCATGAGGAACGTGCCCTTGTGTCACCAGTCACTTCCCAAATGCCCCATCTCTAAATAGCTTCCAAATGGAGATTAGATTTGGCAATAAAGATGTGGGGTGCACATAATCATGCAGGCCATAGCAAGGAGGCTAGTTAGGGGTAGGTTGGCCTGACTCTTAATATAAGACCTCATTAATAAAAGCTATGTCCTCAGGTACTCTGAGGAAATTCTCTTTTATTGGATGAGTAGTCCAAGAGGATCAGGGGGCAACAGCATTTTCCTATATGGACACAGCTCTAAATATCACTCCTTCCATAACAGGAAACTCCAAGACTTTTTAGTAAGAACCACCACAGTGTCTTTTAGAAAATACAATTCTGTTTAAAAAACCATAAAGAAATACAAGTGAGAAACATAATTTTGGCCATCTGGATGTTTCACAAAGGACAGAAGGATCAAATATCATAAAACAGTAAATAATTAGACAGCTTTGTACCTCACTCTAGGATTCTATTGCTTTTTGGAAGAAGTATGTTGTTAGAAATTCTGATGCCAAAGTCTCTATAAATGACTAACACTCTTTCCACATATCTAGCACAGGTTTGGTGTAAGAGCTGGGCACTGGCAATGCCTGCAATTCCACCAAATAGCTCCCCGAATCACAGCTCCTGGTAGACATTCTAAGTGTCCCTTTGCCAGAGAACTTTGCAGGGAGAGCCTATTTCTTCTAACGGGTCCCAGGTGGGGACTGAAGTGCTGACACAACTCCTAGTCCAACTGTTTCCCATGTCTGTCAAATATCTCCCTGTTATTTTTTGAAGGCTCTTTCTACCCTCACCTCTTCAGCTATGGTTTATTTGAAGAAAGTGACTAAGTGTTTTTTTCTTCCACTCCCTGTGCTGGATAACAACTTCTGGAGGAAGCCCATATGGACTGCCCGTCTTAGTGACATTCCTCCATGCATTTCCCTTTCCTAGTATCTCAAGGGTACCACTGTCTTCTTCAGAATAATTACATGAAGTCCAGCATCTAGACATGCTTAGGAATGGTTGGCTGTCACTGCGATCAGGAGTCACATGCAAGTCAACAAGGTAGGGTGGATGTGCTTAAAATTTCAGACTAAGGCAAGCAACATCCTACAGATAATTCAGCTGCTATGATTAGATGGGGTTCCACTCTGCACCAAGGAATAGAGTCTCAGAAACTTTACTCCTCTGGAGACCCCTGGTACCATGTCCCACAAAGTACCCTAAATCACTGTAGAAAGAGTTACACTGCAGGCAGCTGTGCTTTCAAGGTGAGGGCTGAAAACACTGCAGTGATATGAAAAGAGAATTAGTGTTTTGTTTTGGTTTCTTTGAGCGAAGATTCAATTTGTTAATACATCATAGCAGAATCAAATTATTCCAGATTTTATGGTGTCATGAAGAATTTTGTAATCTGATTTCACAGTGTAGAAACTGGCAGACCAGTTGATAGCAATTTTGTGTGTTCCTTTAACATCCACCAGCAGGTGAAAATGTGGTGCACTTCTAAACTGCTGTACCTTCTACTCACAAAGGAATGAACGGACCTTCTCTGGATCCGGTATGTTCATAGAGCTTCACATGAAATCTAACAGTGGATCATCCCTTCTTGGGGGATTCTGAATTGCCCTCAGTGGTCCTGGAAAATACAGGTGTATAAGAGGCAGCGCCCCCTGGAGAAAAGACAATCACCTCACCACCTGTTTCAGTGAGAGATTCGTCCAACTGCACCTGCTTATGTCTCCACTGAGGAAACACGTCTTGGCCACAAGACACAGAAAGGAGTGGACAACAGACAGAGAAAGCTGGAGTGGTACAAACAGAGATGGAATGGCTGCTAGATTTTTAATGCTAGTATGTAGGGATTCTGTGTGTTCAATCCACTTTAGCTACTGATGGAATTACAAATTAAACACTGTAAAATAAATGGCGTTGTTCCCTTGTCTTTTTCTTTTTCATTCTAGACATTTGTTCATAGAAGTCTGAAAAAAGTGGACAACAGTGTCACTTGCCTCAAGTCCTTTGTCAATCAATGCAATTACTTATGCAGCTCAGACCAGGGGATTATTTCTTTTTTCAAATACGAACACAGCGCTAATAATTGAAGTAGTAGTCATCTGTCCCCAAGGAAAGCATTTTACAGTTAACTTCAAGCTTTGAAAGCTGAAATGTGCACTTGGGAGATATTCTGCAGCTGGTATCTGTATGTTTGGGGCATCCAAGAGAAGGATCCAGTGGACAGTCAGACTGTCCTTCAGGAAATGGGAAAGCCAGAGACAGATGCATAGGGAAGGCTCAGCAGAAATGTAGACTGTTGGATCTGCTGTGTTACATGGAGTACCCAAAGAACTTCTCACCACAAAAAGAAGCCATTCCAAATTAAACAGACCGAGGACATAGGGAGAATAATAAAGATCTTCCTTCCCATTGTGTGGGAAGGTTCCAGCAGCAACAAAAAAATAATCACCTAAGTGATTCCGGAGTAGCCAAAGCAGCAGAGATTGGGAACAATCCTCTCGAGGAGCAGGAGATAAACCCTCCCTGTTCAAGCAAGCACACAGCCCTAGAGAATCTGGAAAATCTGGACAGTAGCGGGCTGTTAATGTCACTCTGAAAGCTCATTTCCCTACAGAACTGAGTTCAGGGTGCAGTTTATAGACAATGAAGGCCTAGAACTAGAAAACATAAAACCAAGATGATTCATTGACAGTGCTCCTCTAATCGCAGCTGACACCGTGGAAAACAGTGAAAACTGATCATGTCCCAGCTCACCTGAGGATCCTGCCACGTGAGCTGTGTTCTTGACATCCTCACCTGGCATCTGCAGGGCCTCATTCAGGGGCAACTGTGCTTGTACTTGCTAGTATGATGTATTTCTGATACTGGTTCTTTGCCTGTGCCTTTATTAACAACTGACAGATCTGTCTTTGCTCTAAGTCACTGTCTTACTTATTTTTCTCATTGCTGACACAAAATACCTGACACTCAAAGCTAAAGGAAGAAAGATTTATTTTGGTTCACTGTTTGTAAAGATTTTAGTTCACAGTCAGATGGTTCCAAGGCTGGCTTAGTAGAGGGGCATGGCGGGAAACAGTCCACAGCAGAGCAGGCAGGCGGCGGCAAGCAACAACAGCAGTGAGTCTGCCTTCCCCTTTTATCCCATCCAGGCTACACACCATTTGGTTGGTGTCACCCTCACCCACGGTGGGGCTTCTGTCTTTAGGAAATCCATTCAGTTACACCCAGAACTGTAACAGTTCCCATCAGTGGATTAATTTAGTACCACAACCTTAATATCAGTATCACACACTCTAGATCCAGCCAGCTACGAGTACATAAGGTGGAGGGGGGGACTAGATATAAACCATAACAGTCACAGTGAGTTCCAGCAGCATTTCTATGGAGAAAGGGTCCTAAAGATCCACTGAGACTCACATTCGGTTTGCTGTCTCTGAGCATCGTTAGGCACTGGGCTCCCTTCTGGAAGCAGACCTGAGCCTTCAGTTAGGTGGCTCACACGTAACCACAGATAGTTTTGGTAACCAGCCAAAGTATGCTCTTAGGACTATGGAGCATGAGAACCATGGATAAGGTCTCAGTGGACCACAAATCCAGTGTTATCAGCCCGTCTCCTGATGGGCTTTGTTCAGTTTCTAAGCACTTAGGGTTTAAATAATAATCAATATAACTTTAGTTCCACCTCTGGTATCCATATGAAATTTAAATTTACATAAATCAGGTTAAACTGAAACTTGCAGGTGACTTCATTCAAAAGAATAAACTGTCTCATGGTGAGACATTTATTCAACTAAATACATTTCTTCTAGCAATTGAGTTGATAAATACTCATTATGGGGAAGAAGGGAAAAGAAAACCAAGTGCCCAGAAACTGTATTCCAGTTTAAACACTGGTACAATCTCCTGTGTTGAATTATTGTTTAAAAAAAATTCTGGGAAGACTCTCTAGTGAACACAGGAAATACTTGCCTTTTTACTTAGTTTTCACAAGCAGATCTGACCAGAGTTAACCCTGAAGTGGAAACAAAGTGGGTAAAATCTCCTAACACACCAGCATTCTGCAGTGAAAGCAAGAGCTAAGAAGTGCTGGCAATAATTTTAGGATTGGCTCCCTCAAAAC